>JAKWJA010002310.1:0-113030 GCA_027704765.1 Solanum habrochaites | reverse complement strand
GGCCTCTAGTCCGGGCCTGCCCAGTCATGAGGATACGCACACTGAACCGCACAAAATTCTAAAGGGAAGCCCATGCGACATGGTAAAAGGATGGGAACCCTCTTGTTCTCCACCATGAGGAAGTAGTAGCGGTTCTGGCTTCCTAGATTGTGATCTGGTCTAGGGGAGCTTCAGGAATCTGCAATGAGGTTCCCGTACCCCGCCACACAAGCTGCACTCGTCAGCCTCGTCTGATAAGGCTTACATTCTTACTAACTCAACATCCGGAGCAAACCAAGTTCATTGCAGGTCCCCGTAACCTCCATCGGCTCTACAGCAGCCAACCGTTGTGGTCCGCACGTCCATTTTCAAGTGTACTGCCTACTCAAAGGTTCCTGAATCGACAAAGGAGTAATGACCGGTCGCACACTCACCCTTGATTCGGCGGTACTCAACAAGGGAGCGACTTCCCACGGATGCCATAGATGATTCATAGCCAAATCTTCAACCAGGCTCGCTTGATGTGGACAAGTCACTTCACATTGGGACAACTAGCGCGGCGAGTAGATGGTCCGAGAGTGTCTAACACGTCCGGTTTGCGACTCTCCGATCCCCAGATCTAGAACGCTGGCTGTATGCGCTGCGCTCCCGCGTAAACAAAGCCCCATTGATCGTGTCGAGTCCCGGGGGCGTGCAAGGTCTACATTGGTCCCTGCCACCATGTCGAAGGACTGTGTCCTATACCTGCGACAGTGTAGTCTGACATACGTCGGAAAAAGACCCCCATCAACTGCCGAGGGTTTGACTATCGCGGTGCCGATGGGAAGGAGGGACGTTTGCTACTAGAGAAAATCCCCGGCGCTGAAGGAGACCACCAAAGAGGTGGGATGGCCCTAAAGCACCTATCAGTCGACAGAGAGGTGTCCTGATTGGGGTCACCGAGCCGAAAAAGGGGCCATCAAAAAGCCCAACCTCAACGTTCGAAAAACGCCAAGTTCTTTTGGCTGCTCGGGCGCACACTAGGTGCCTTTCCCCACAGCTGCTGATACCATAGTTACCTAGGGATCGAGCAGTGCTGATGGCATCAATGGATAGCGACGGCTTCGAGGTGTGACCATGCATGCTCTCCCAGGCATCGGATGCACGAGAGGGCCTTCAAAGTCACCAACCACCTAAACCCCTTTCTTTCCGTGCATGATCTTTGCCCTTTGCAAGAGGTCTGTCAGTTGCCCCATAGTGTGGCACTGTAGGATCAGTTTGCGAAACACCCGCCAGGATAACCGTTGATGTCCGGCCATCATCATAACGATGCCATGTTGGCACCAACGGCGAGGCGCCCCGTTCTAGAGATGCCGACACTACAACGATCTTCACTGATACATTTTCCCAGGCTCGTACATGGCACAACACGACATCCATAGACCTACCCCGGTCGAGTCTAATCCCGGATAGATAGCACCGCCCCTCTCCAGACATAGTGGAGCCGGTGCCCCCACTTGCTCGAGTACAAAAACCATGAGCTCAAATGGCCACTTCTTTCTTGCCTCATATCCAGCCGTGGAAAATGCAGAATTCGTAATAGCTACATGTCTGAAGTCCAGCGTAATGGAGAGCAGATGCGCGGAGATTGCTGAACGTTACCCAGCGCATCTCATTATTTCCTTGTTGAGCTTAGGTTTTAGCAACCAGCCCGATCCCGCCGGTAGAGATGTGTCCACTCTTCAGGCTGACATGGTGCACAGTCTTCGTGCACGATGCAGTACTGAGATCTTAGAGACAGAGTTTTCCGAGTCGTCGACGCCATTAGCTGAGGAGTACTGTTTGGGGCAAGGGCTTTGTTTTTCTACTACTGCCAGACATTCCCAATCTCTCCTGAGAGAGGTGTATAATAGGCGAACTGAGTCGAGTAGGGTGAGGGAGGCTGCGGATAACAAGGAAGAAGGGATCTCCAGAGTATGGAAATGCTGCGTATTAGAGTCCTCACTTGTGGCTAAGAGGAGGCTGAAGTGCACAAACACCGGATCAGAGCATCGCATATAGCGTCTGGGAAGGCGGTCTAGTTTCCCGACTGTAAGAAACGCATGAGGCCCTACTGAGGATGCGTGCGTGGAGCTGTCATCCCTGATGATTATCCAATTACTTATAGACACGCACTGAGGGGGTGTCCAGGTTGCAGATGATGAATGTTCTGGGGGGAAACGCGGCCCCAACCAGCTTGTTTGTCTTACGGCGCTAGCGGCCACACTGTTTTGCTTACCCCTACCCTCAACTTTAGATTTTGTTAGTCAAGTGGGACAATTGCATTTTTATTGTTTTGGGGGGGTTGGCGGTTACAATTGAAACGGGATGTTTAGGCGTATGAAAGTCTTGAGTCTAAACGCGCGGCAGCCACTATCACTCTTTTCTAGGGTTTTTCTTTCCGATCTGATGGTCTTTTTTCCACCAATAGGAGACTCGAGATTAAGTTTTTTGTTGACACCCGGCATGTTTATTATTTTGGTACGTAGTTTTAAACTCTGAACATTATGGCAACTGAAATCGCTGGAAACTGAAAATAATGCATGACTAGCATAGTACCTGACAATTTGTTTGTCTACTCTAATGCAGAAACTAGGAAAAAGGGGGGGTGCGGGGGGCGTGGGGTGTTTTTTTTACACATTTGCATTACCCAGTCTTAATTCAACTAGGGTTCATAATGTCTGGTAGTAAAGTGTGGACATGTTTAAGTAGAGGGTGAGGAAATTTGAATGAGTCCACGATTGATCCTGACTAGACGTTTCCTAGGATTAGTTCCTGCTAAAAAGAAGCTGTAACAACAATTTAGTGAAAAGGATCATGAAGTCCCTTATTCAAGAAAAGCCCCATTTTTCTAACCCACATAAGAAGAGAAACCAAATGAAAAGTTAGCCCTTCTTTGATCCAATAATGTGAGCTTAATTAGACCTTTCTTTTTTTTTACCCACAACTATCTTTTCTGGTAAAAACGTGTTTGGCCCTGTCCCCATACCAGGAACATGTGCACCTCAGCATTTGCCAAAAGCATAATTGATGGTGGCTAATACACACCACCTGGCGTTCTGGCCACTGGACCCCGAACTTTGGGGACTCGTGTCAACCCAATTGACTCAAATGGCAGAAGCCATAGTGGAGGGTGGGCTATTACGATGAATGCTCTGGAAAGATGAGCGTTGAAAGAACATCAAGAGAGAGAACAGAACAAAAGTAAAATGTGACATCAAAAGTAGTAAAAAAAAAAAAAAAAAAAAAGAGAAGAAAGTAAAAAATCACTTACACAAGAAGAAAGACAGAGAATTAGAGCAAAGGAAGATATGAAGACTGGCGAGATAAGATGTGATAATAAGGGAAGATGTTAGCTGGATACTGTCAAGAGAGGGGCAAAAAGTCACATCGAGTTATCTAAAAATGTACCCTAAAAAACCCTGTACTACCTGACACCTGGCCTATTTACCAGCATTAAAAAATTCCTATCTGATCCTAAGTGTTGTCTACGAACTTAGGCATGAAATAGAAGAAATGCAAGCTTATGGCAATAGGTATAAGGAGTGTGACTTTGTTTTCGTGATAAGGAGAGTGTTAACATGTAGATCCTTAATACTCAACTGTAAATCATTGTGTGAAAAAATGAAGGCTTTTGGTCTAACCAGATGAGGACTGGAGTTTGCCAAAATAACCAAGACTGTTGCACCTGAGATGATGACATTGACGAGGATCGTGTGTACGTGGCCATGGTGATCCTGTGTCTTTCGCAATTCCCAACAAAATTTTCAAGCCTAATGTGATAGCCAAGCAGGGTATAATTGTGATGAGTTAAACGAAGACATTGATAGCCAAATTAGTAGCAAAGATAAATCATGAATACTATTGTACAAAGAGTTGTGTAGTGGTCATAGTGCGAACAAAATAAAGTCGCTTGAACGACAACCGTGAATTTAAGTTGAGGGGTTGATTACTGTGGCTTCACGGTAAAATAAATTAATCGTTTACTCATGAACTCAATTAAAGTGATGTTCCAAAAATCATCTTCTTTTAATTGGGCAATTTATCTAGACAAAGTTGCTCTTTTGTTTTGCAAACAGTAATCTTCCATAGCCAATTGCGGAGATTTTAGAGTAGAAGCGCTGAAGAAGATGGGGGAAGTTCTGCAGTGTGGCATTTACGAACGCTTGTGACCGGTCCGTCAATGTGCCAAAATGGACGTCCCCCCGTCCCCTTCATGTCCGTACTGGAAGATCAAGAAGTGGATCTCCAGATAAAACCCCACTTCCACGAGTTCAAGTGCTTTCAGGGTGAAGACGAGACCCCTCATGCGACCGGTTTGCCTAGGACTTGTCCGTCACACACTTGCCTTTATAAGGGAATGAGAGAGTCAGCAGAGGAAAAGTGGCCAAGTAATTGGACCGAGCAACGGAAGTCACTACTTCCCGTCAATTTAACCGGGGGGGACGACGCTCCTCTGCGTTGGTCCTTGACCCAGTCCGCGTTTTGGAGCATCTTTCCAGTAATTAAAATTCGTGTTTAATTAGGTTTTTTTGTATTTTAAATAATAGTTCGAAAACCTCGTTTTTGAGGTTAGCACTTGATATAAAAGTTATACACCTGAAATTAGACCTACAATATTATAACATTATTTTCTTCGATTAATTATTGAGTAGTGTTTTGATTCTTATGGAGATTCTGAAACAGAAGTGGGAATTTTGTACTTAATCAGCATCTTTCGGACTTACTCTTTCTCATGAAGTAAAAGTCCATGAATTCTTATTAATATATTTGAGGATGATTGTGTTTAGGGCGAATGAATAACTAAACTGCCAATAACATAGGTTTGGTAACCATAAGGCAAATAATGAGATAAACCCTAGCTAAAGATAACAATTCTAGACACATAGGTGGTTCGTGCCATGTATTAATAATGGTCTTTCGCTTAGAAGTCTTTTTACACGGGTATGATACACGTTGACTGCGCCTTAATGCGACTTTGCCGAGACACAAGGAGGTAGATAATAAAAGAAAGATTATTAACAATAGATTTCGTGTATACTATCTAAGTAAGGCTATATTGATTGGAAGCTAGCTGAGTTGAACTTATTCAAAATGGGATCGGAATACGAGAAAATCTTAATAGAGGGGAGTGAACGATAAGGTTAGTAAATGCCAAACACACCTACCTAAGGGGTCTCGGAAGGACCAAGGTGCGAAGAGTGAGATTTTTCTAGATGCAGGACCAGGTTTAGAAATCCATAACGTTATCATCGTGTGGGGGCTGCAACGTAATACTAGGAAGGGGAATTATTATATAGTATAAGGAATTATCAATTTGTGAACTTGGGGAACACGTAACACCCTAGTTACTGGTTGATTCATTGATTAAACCACAATTCTAAAGCTGTTATGTCTCTTTCATATTCGTTAGTTCTTTCTAGTTCTTTACTTACTAGGCGAGGATCAAACCCGCCGTCTGTTTAACTTTTAATGTTTTTTTTACTTTCCTAGAGGAAGTGTTCAATACAACCGAACAATAGTAATACTATCACCGTAATAAAATATTAGTCTAGACTATTTCCGCCCCGTGGAACGATCTCCGGCACCCACTAGTTTGGGTTTATTTACTTACGCGACCCGCTTTACTTCTCATTATGAGAATTAAGTATTGAGCGATCCATTTTCCACTACCACTTACATGTAGAAACAAAGAGAAAGATAAAGCCATTGCAGTCTTCCTGAGAATGAGGTAGAAGAGTCAAACTTGGACACAATCATCCTATCACATCCAATGGAGAAGGCCACACGTTACTGACCCAATGTAATAGATATCCAAGAGGACAATCCGCCTCGATTGTACTGGATGGCGCACAATGAACCGTAGAAACGCCTCGACAGGACTAGAATCTAAGGCGACAGCTACGCAATATACCACGTCCAATCTTCGGTTATTACACTTCCTTACACCTATGAGGAAATAAGAGGAGCAAATTACTTCAATATTATTCAGGTCTGCATTGCAAGGACAGTTTTTATTGCACTGTGGTCGATACCAAGATAAATTTCGGGCCTTTCATGTCCCAGATAGTCTTTTTTTATCATTTGGGATCAAAAAGAGAACTGTGTCCTAAAAGCAGTCACCCGGGCAAAAACACATCTTTCTTATGGAGTTGGGGTCACATAAATGTAAAGCGAAGGTCAACAAATCAACGAAACTGGAGTTTATCTAGAAGTTAAAGCCCTTTTATAGATGTCAATAATAGTACCATTTCTAAAGAATAAGAATATTCAAATAGTGTCTTGTTGATTTCGAGATTTGACGAGAGCATGTCAAAAGATGCCTTCCCTCGTGCAAGTCATTGAGGCCTCCTTGTGATATCTACAAACTTTGGTCTTTAAAATCCGATGGTTCCATTTAAAGGGAAATGGTTTTCGGATGATCAACATCATAATAGTCGCTCCAAAAAGAAGAATAGAAGTCACTAAATTTCAGGAGCATCAGACTACGAAGTGATTGATTGTGACAATGGATGCCGCTTTGCGTATCTAAAGACAATATATTGTGAACCGAAAACCCATTAAAGGGAACAATGCAAAACATACTTTGGATGACTGTAGTGTAATAAAGACGAAACAAAGGAACCCATCTTGGACGCTTAGAATTGTTTTTGAAGGTTACAGACGTATATGCTTTGAGATGAATCTGCTTAATAGAGTATGTTGGGAGTATATACAAAACTTTCGGAAAGTTGTCTTGCTTCATTGTGCGTCCCGGAGAATTGAAAAGTTGATGTACTCCAAGAGTGATGCCAGTGAGAAAAAATTCCATAAGAGCCACAGAACTTGAGAGACCTCTGAGATCCTAAAAGAAATGGTTGGCATTCGATAACCTCCGAGGTTTCATTTCTAATCTTGTTTGGGACGATGTCAACCTTCAGCCATTTTGATGAAGAAAGACCCTTGTCACAATGGTTTACCGGAAGCAGTTAAAATGGCTTTTTGAAAGAATCAAAACTCCTGTTGAAGTCACCAGTAGTATGGACACGTTAGAACCACTCCTCTGGAAAACCTGTGATGCGATATCTATTCACATTCGCAAGAGCGATCACTTGGGGCAATCTATCTTGCCTACTAAAATGAGCTAGAAGGAACACGCATTGCGGCGCTTGTGAGTCCCGACTTAATGAATATTGTTGGCGTTTTAGAATTATCCACCTATCTAGGCAAGGATATGCTTAGGCATCTCCTTTATAATATGCAATAAAAAATTGAGGCATCATTTTGAAGCCTACACTGTCAAACTAATTTCTCGGGATGATCCCGTGAATTTAGTAGTTACTCGATCAGCTCTCTCAGTAATGTCTAGCAAGATGGTATATATTATTTAATCAGTATGAGATCATAGACACACCACATAAAGCTGTGAAGGGGCAAACACTTGACAATTTCCTTGCTGATACCCTCTTCCTTGAAAATGGGAAACTTCAGATTGATGGTACTTACTGAGTAAATGAAAGCATTTTCACGTGATAGGAAGCTTCCAGTATAGGAATAAGTTCATTTCATGGATCGCACGCCGAGAGGAGCAAGACAGGGCAGGGGGCGGGGGGTGGTGTGATAATCAAAATCCAACATACGACTCTTACCATTTTCATTTGGTCTCTATGTTAAACCTGTTCCAACAATGCTGCCATTACAAGCTTCGATTGTGGGCCTTTGAACTAAGATGCATGCAGATAGAACATTCAAAACATAGGGACTTGCATTATACAGTGACTACAACACTTGATAATAACACTAACTCGCCGGTGTAATACTACGAGTTTAGTACCGGAATATCTTTTCTATCACCATCTATGCTTAAACGTGCAGCGTTTTTACTTGTAAAGCTGTTTGATCGCGTGTTCTTAAAATCCCGTTCACAAGGAGAAGAAATCGACATGGCAGGTTCTTTGTCTAACTTGTCTACACAATGGCGGTTCAGTAGAAAATGAGACCACGATTTTGTGTATATGTCCATCAGTGCTAAGGGGTTTATTCTAGTTGTCTTGATCTTAGTCTATGAAAGGCCATCATATATCTATCGAGTGGTTGTAGAAAAAGGATTGAAATAAAACCGTTTGCTATGATTATCTTGAACATGGAGACTAAAATCCTAATGAGGATCCGACAGGGAGTAAGAGCATACGGGGGCTCTAATAGAAGAGGCAACTAGACGATTCATTTTCATGAAGAAGATGATTCGTTAAACGGTTCTTTTGATGGACTATTCTTGATCTTTCTTGGGCGTAGATCAATTGAACCAGAAGAATCTCAACAAGAAAACATGGTAGAGGCACATTCTGGCAATGAAAATGAGGGGAGACACTAAACTCTACTTACATTTTCGTATACTATTAGGCCAACAACGGTGAATGTGACTCCTTAAGAGCATAGTCCACAAATTGTCCAGAGTGTATCAATTTAGGCTAATAACATCCATCAATCTCCAGAGGCTCTACATCCGACTGTGCGTGATAGTCCGTCGATGCATGGGGGAATTAATGTTGTATTGTAACCTCTCTTCCACAGTCGCAAAAGGACAATTATATTTGGTGTTCCACTGAATATATTCCTCTAGAATGCTGAATCGCTACCATTAAGAGAGGAATAAGAAAAGAAAACAATTGTTTTTGATTTTTAGGTCAATCAAACATAATGGTTTTAAATATGACAGTACCAAGATGTATCGCACTTCTAATGGAACACCCTGGGGCACAATAAGGTCGTCATGAGTATTTTGTGGGCGAGCACTTCAGTTTTAAGAAACATAAATCCTAATGTCGCAATGTCACCCTCCAATGGTAGTCTTGCTAAAAAGTTTAAGGACAAAGATCACAATTCTGTACCTATTGGAATAGAAGGAGGGTTAAGCAACAGGGCAATGAATAAAAAGGACTGCACGAGAGAGATGTGTGAAGCTTTGTGGCGATATCGTACAACCCGTTAGAAACGGCAATAAAAAGCGGGTGACCCCGTTTTGCATTAGTGTATGGCGTAGACCGCAGTCCGTCCATTTGGAGAAGCACATTCCATCATTGCCAATGCGTGTCGAGAGGGACGTAAACGTTAAAAAACTTCGTCTAGCAAGACGTGGAAGCATTAGATGAAAAGAGAATTGAAGCACACAAATATTTTGAATGTTATAGTAAAAGTAAGAGCTGTGGTTCTTCACAGTCCGGGTGAAATATCCATAATCTCAACGAAACACCTTATGTGCCAATTTACATCACAATGGGATAGGACTAGTGTTTTGAGGATGGCGGCATATGTCAGTGGCGCTATAAAAGTGTCCAAGACCCAAGATATCGTTGGTATGATTGTGGGTCCAGATCAAACTCCAAGGTTCCTGAAAAATATGTTCCCGAAATAGGAAAAAGAGCTTGGCTCCTCGTCGCTTAAGGATAATGAGGCAAAATGAAACTAGCATGTTACCGTCCTTTGCCGGCACAAGGATAGGAACTGTTTACAGAACAACCCAGCAAATAAATAAAAGACACAAAAAAAAAAAAAAAACTCATCACTTGGACTACGAGTGACTTGGATCCTCTACACCGAGGTACGTAGGGCGGCTTGGAGAATTACCTGACTAAAAAAAGGTCATCCATGATTAAAAAAAGGGTTTAGTGGGCCCTGCATGATTATCATAACAGCTTTTTTCAAAATTAGGTAATAGCATATTAGTGTTACAAACGCGGCGCAAACAAGCAAGTAGAAGATTCCTGAAAGCCCTATCCGCAACAAAAATAAGAAGCTGCGTAAACACGTAAGACTCCTACATTGGATCTCTAACAAGGATCTGCCACTTTGATAGCGGTCAAATTTCCTAGTATCAAGCCATGTTAGATTTGGTGAGTACAACTTCGTAATATGTGGTGATTCAATCAATTCAAATTGGACACTTTTGACTTGAATATTGATATTCGAGACAGCTGATGAGGCTTCATTTCAATTGGATACGCGACTTGCGCTAATTCTACGGGTGTTTTGTTTGCTTCTACGGTGTAATCATTTGATAGTGTAATCAACTGAATTTTGTCCAAAAGTAAGTTACTCAAAGTAGTCCCATCTGTACCAAAAAATCCAAATCGATACCCGTTACTGATCAAGCTCTATGTGAAGAATAGTCTAAAAAAAACGCCGTAAAATCAATTATCTGAACACGTCCAATTTCACAATAGACAGTCTTCGGTTTGTTTTTTATCAAATAAGTCTCACCCAAAAGTACAGGAGATGGCATTCTTGGGCATATAGTCCCAACTTAAAAAAAATGATAGACTCCCCCAGCAAGCGGTTTAGGGTTGATTTCCCGGTCGCCAAAAAGGTGGTCTCCAAGCGTAAGAGTATTTAATGCGAATACATATCTTACAGCTATGACTTTGGAAAATATTCTGCGTATAATATTGCAGAAAAATCTTTGGTTTATGATTGTTTAGAATATGAGGTTTTTTTTTTTTTTGTTATTATTCTGTACGTCTCTATTTTTGCTATCACGAAAGGGACGAAAATCAAAATAAGAATCGGATTT
Organism: Solanum habrochaites; assembly: GCA_027704765.1. Taxonomy (NCBI): domain Eukaryota; kingdom Viridiplantae; phylum Streptophyta; class Magnoliopsida; order Solanales; family Solanaceae; genus Solanum; species Solanum habrochaites. The sequence goes on along the minus strand of JAKWJA010002310.1, from coordinate 102,484 downwards.
CGAGCTCATACGATGAGTTATTTGTTTTCTCTGGCCAAGAAGATGCGCAAGGCTGAAGTATTCACGAGTGCAGCATTTGTAATCCAACTTTTCGGAACTTCACAATCTGGTACTACAAACCAGAAATCCCATCGGATGTGATTTTATGACAATTTAATATCTCTAAGTTATCTTGCACACAAAAATGAATCTCATCATTCCGAAGCTCAACTACTCCACCGTTATGATGTTGTTATTTTTTTTTTATGTTCTTCCACATGTGCGCAAGCTTGACGATTCAAGCAAACAAATTTGGAGGCGCAACTTCAAAAATCAAATTTCCTAAGACCATAAAGTCCAGATAATGGTATGGAATTTTACTACAGATGAATATTTCTAAGTTAGTCTTTCCAGCATAAATAACCATTTCATTATTCTGATGCTCACTATTATCACGTTAGAACTTTTTCCACGCAATGTGCCGCAAAGCTGAAAGAAACGAAGATTCAAGCACGCAGATTTTGGAGTCATCTTCAAAACTGCAAATCTGAACTAAACCTCAGAATCCGCATGGAATTTTATTTTAAATAATAATGTAATACAGCTTTGAAGATCTCTCATGTTGTCCTTTCCAACGAAAAGAAGGACAGCCCATTATTTCAACTATGACTCCACTCAGGCTATGATTTCATCCACATAAGTGGGTATATGCGCAAAGCTGAAGAAAGTTGCAAAAGAGTAAACGTTATTGTTCAAATCCTCAAATAATGCTAGCATAGTGGCAGGTCTTTTTTCCAGAAAAGTAAGGGGCTCCGTGGGAAAAAAAAACAAATCTAAATTCAAATGGAGAGAAGAAAATTTTTCAACTTATTTAGGTTGCTAACACAAAAAGGCAACCACCTAACACCGTAAATGAGCTGAGTTGTAAATAAAACCTAAGCAAATATTAAAATACAAAAACTCTGACAAAAGCTTTAAACTATGATTTTTCTTGGCGAAGTTTTGTTCAATTGCCTCTTCTAGCTTGTCTAGTAATTCCTCAATCTCCATCGTTAGAGCAAATCCAACTTAGTTTTCACACATGGTATAAATCTCAGCCCGCCATAGTGGTGACATTAATCTTGAATTTTGGAAACTTCTCCTTAATTTTTACGGGGTTGAGCTCGGTAACTTTATTTTTCTTGAAAGTCCACAAGTCTTTCAGTCAGTCTTCATACTGCTATAGTTTCTTGACATTATCTCGATGGGAATCCATGACCAAACTTTTCATTGCTATCCTTGGCAACCCATCAAGGATACGTTGTGCCTCAAAGAGAGGGGGAAATAGGCCTTTCAGGTAAGTGATTTCTTGTAGCTATCTTTGATGATCTAATAAAGTATCATACTGTGCATAAAAACGTACTTGAAGAAATTAATCTATCAGCTGGGCCTCCAAGAGAATAGAAATCAATACTATTTACCTTCTAAAGATATCCTCAAGAGTTTAAGCGATCTTGACTCTAATGGTGTAGACGCCATCTCATGAAGAGGAGCCTAATAAAGTTGTTGTAATCCACCACACAATGCAGCCCCACATCTCAGAAACAAAAGAGATGTTTTGTACGTAAATTATTTCTTGTGGAGTCAAAATATAGGAGCACAGGGGAAGGGAGACGTCGCAATGGCATGCGATCATGTCATTAGAATTATGATTTGCCGTCTTGCGTGAACACTTCCGATGACAGAGCATACACCACCATTGTTAAGATGGAAGAATGAGAAATCTTTTTGGCAAGAAGACGCCAACCGCAGTCCGATTCTATTAATCTAAATTAGCCAGCGCCAGTTATGTTGAAAAGGTCGTCACATCTAGTTTTCTGTGAAGGTCAACTAAATAATTAAAAAACAGACGTTAAGAAATAAAAGATGATTGATTAAGAAAAAAAGGGTCTTACTTGTTTTGCTAATGCAAACATGGGGTGCCAAGTCCGGAGGTCCTCATCAAGGAAGTCTTTATCATCACACTGACGATGGTATATCAAAGTCGTATAACACGACAAGCCAATCCTCTAGCTCTTGTGAATCTTTATTTATTGGACAAAATTCCAGTGTACGATCCGTTGTACTAGAAGAAACACATTGGTCCGTCCGAACATCACCATCGGTGAGCATACAGAGAGAAATTTCCATCAGCAACGGCATCTTAAGTTGGATCGGTTTGGAAAAAATCATTATGCATGATGTTTGAATGCTACATTAGTTTCATTGGTGGTAGAAAGACCAGAACCACAAACATTAAACTTTGGAGCAAGCTGAAAAGTCGCCTTTAAGTTTGAGTGAGGCGGCCTCGATTTGTGGATTTCTCGCAGGTCTACCTCATAGCTGTTCACAGGTTGTTTGTGTATGGATAGTTCTTCGCGTACTTCACCTATGTATCCTTTCACTCACTTTGATATTTAATAAGACGTGCTTTCCGTTGGTTGATCGAGAGCCCTTATAGATGAAGTGGATGAGTTTTGCTTTCTCTTCATCAATGATGCGGGGCGGTGTCCTTAGGGAAGTATCATGACTAAGTGTGCTTTGGGATGGACACACCGAATCACCATACTCGTGGTCATATAAAGTAGCACACCTTCATGGGCCTGTCAGAATCATGCGTTAAAAAAGGGTATTGAGAGTCGAAAGAAGAATCAAAAAGTTGCAACATGTCGGACCATTTGTACCATCGTAAGATGCTGCTCCAAGATCTCGTGGCCTCTTGACAAAAATGTAAATTGTCGCTAACCTGACAGAAGAGCTGTAGAATTTCCACGCATGAAATTTGAATCATGCCTACCTAGGGTTACATACCTGAACGAAATGATTATGAAGTATTCATTCGAACGAATGCATGAAAGCTTTCCAGTATCGTAAATCAGGTAAGGTGCAAATCCACCTCCCGTTGAGATCATTGCTGGTAAATGATAGGAAAAGGCGATGAGCACATCCTGATAAGAACTACTTTTTAGGGTGTTAGTAACTAATACAAACACTAGCCTCTTCGGGCTGCGTCTCTGCCATAAAGTGTTGCAAAGAGGTATCGATCGATGTGAACGAATGGGCTCGATATTGAGTCCCACAGTATAGAAAGAACCCCACCGCAAACCTATACAAATAGTGTATGGGGACATTATTTTTTTCCACGCTCAAGTAATAATTGAAAGAATGAGAGATTCATCTCAGTGCCCGCGATATGAGTGCCTATGCAAGACTAACTGCGGACTTAAGAGAGCTAAGGATAACTGCTTTCCATGAGCCATCGAACCTCGTAAACTTTTAAACAAACCACATAAGCGCGACAAGATATTGAATTTCTTATTCGAAAAGCAAAAATTTGCAACAGTCCACAAGCAAAGAAGGCCGCGAAGTTGTCTACATCATCAAAGTGATGTCTATACCACATGCTCATCGACAAAGGGGCATTCTCGCTCGTCATTCGCGTGAGGAATATGATCAATGTGGCCAGAAGGATTGTGGTTGATCTTGGGCTTTGTGAACTCATTCCGTTTGAAGAACTCTATTGCGGAGGCTCAACATAATTATAAAAAGTCTTCCGTAAAACATAAACTTCAACCCACGAAATCAATTAACGGAAGGAAAACCAACTACAATTGGAGATCACGTATTCGCATAATTTGTAGAACGGCTAAAAACAAAAAAAAAATATCAAACAACAGGTTGGTGGAGAAGCAAAACATTCATTAGTCACTGTTATTCCTATCCCGTCTGGTGTCAATCTTTGAATCGCTGGAGGTAGTGTACTTCGTTTCGGTAAAAGTAGGCCTTGGTAAAAAGCGGGGATACCTCAATACTTTTAAATCCCAAAGTGATTGGCTATTAGCTCTCCAATAGAAAGGGTCTTAGAAAGGTGTATTCGTAGAAGGCACCAAAGTTCACAAAAAGCATGAGTACAGTTGTCTTCATAGTCGTACTTACAACAAAAGACCGTAGATACGCCAAACTATCATAGACTTTGATGAGCATCCTACAATCTCCTTGTGCGCGGGAATGCTCGTCGCATCTAGGGCCATTCCACCTGTAGCTAGTTTGTAGCAAACTTAACTAAGTTAGAAGAGGTTACCATTCACTTGTTGAAATAATTTCCATCCGAATGAGAAGTTTGGAGACTGTTTATGCGTCTAACCGGATGAGGAAGTCACAGATAGGGGTTACGAAGATTTAGTACAAGGAAGCTTTAATGCTAGTTGAGCCTTGCTCGACTGAAGTGTCTCATAACGTCGTTGGTATCACAGTTTTGACCATTAATTAAAGAAAAAGAGATTATACATATAGCCCGACTAAGCAAGAGATAGACGCCGAGGTATGATGGAGGCCTTGATTCTCATCAGAATTAGAACTTTGGCCTTTCATTTTAGTTTGTATTCGCACCACATTAATATTCAAAAGGGATGCGGGGCAATATCGTCGTGAAGTGCATGATGTCGAGGGATCGAGTCGATATCTACACAAAGTTTAAACAAAAGGGAAAAATTGAGATTAAGAACAAGTCCAAAGAAAGGAATGTTATACCTCAAATTTTTTGCGAGCGGGTGAAGGCTGATTCAAATAGAAATGATAAAGCACAACAGCGTGATCTAATCGTGGTTTTTCGTATATATATTTATCCCTATGGAATTTTTCTTTCAACGACCGCAACCAACTTGGTGAGTTTCTTTATTCCTACCACTGATATATAATTTTTTACGGCAAGAGTCGGCGCAAAATCTGATGAAACGTTCAGTTCATCAGAATTTTAGGCGTGTTCATTGTGAATATTTCTACAATAGATATGGAATTAATTCTATCAACTATCAGCTGAGCTTAAAGGTGTGACGAAAATCATAAAAATAGTTGAAAAAGAAGTGGTTTAGAGGACTGTCAATGAAAACTTGATGTTCCGGGGCAAAGCAAATACGGTAGGAAGAGACTTTTAACAAGCAGAGCCAAAACCCATGTATGATTCCTACAATTAATTAGAAAATTTGATGAGGAAGTTTATTTACATACAAAGTATGAGAAAATTTTGTAAATTTTCATAGGAATTGAAATAATGGAATTTTTTATCATGTGAACCCTCAAAATTATGGAGAAAATCCATAAAAACACAAATTTATGGTAAGTTTTCCAATAAAATCAATTAATGGAAAGTTCTTCCATGGAGACTCAAATCCTGGACAAAATTCGCATAGAAATAAAATATGGTGAAATCTACGGCGTTCCATGATCTGCATAAATCAATCGTCTGGAATGTGAAAACGGGCTCCATACATGCACAGATCAAATATATGGGTAAATGTTTCTCAGAAACCATAACAGAATGAAAGAAAGTATGCCCAATGGAAAATTTACGCGTCAAGGCAGAATTTGTGACTTCCTATGTCATTGGCCTATTAAGATGAAAGCCGTAAAAACTTTAGCCGTGTAGTAGACACCACACTAGCGGTCCGTCTATACACTCAAGTCAGGATTCTTGGTGGGACGCGAATGGCCGTTGCTCATTGATTGGGGTTGGCATTGGGGTCGGTATTTATTAACCCAAGGGGCGTAAAAATTACCAACACTTGGAAGGACAATTTATCATGCGGATAAGTCTTCAGGCCCTTGAAACATTTCAAGGAAGTCGGTAAATCTGAGTTCGAATTACCGAAAAGTTAACAATCCGAAAAGTCACTACTCTCTTATACATTAGAGAAATTGTATGAAGATTCTAGTAAAGGTGTGATCCACCTATCGACCCGGGTCATATTCTTAGTCATAAAAAGGGACTTCAAAACCTTTCGGTCCTTCAAATATTTGTAGGCCAAATAAGCACTTTTCTTGACAAGAAAGTCGATCCAAACAAAAAAACCCAATAGCTTCAGTCTTGGTCCGGCCAAACTTTCGGGCAAGCGCCATCCTATGTCGACAATGTCCCAAATTTTAGAGTTGGGCATTTGAGACACATAAATTGTATTGGATGTCAACTATCAAACTTACAAAAATTGCATTATATCTCAAATAGCTCATGTGTGGGCTGAGATAATCTGTTGTGTGACATTTGACCCATAAATCAGGATCCATCTTATTACATAAATTCAAAAAACGAGGTCAATTCAATCATTGAAGCGCCAGAACCCACATGATCACAGGTGCACATGACCCTAGGCATACCATGTACCACACAGGATGGGTGGGACACCGGGTTATCGTGTCACAAAATAGGAGAGAGGTAGTCCCAAGCAAGAGGGCCACGAGAACAAATCAAAAAATTCGTCAAGTGTCAAAAATGAACATCCTTTGAACCAATCAACAACAAATAGCAACCCATGTCCACTTCCCTACAACAGGGGGATAGGACCTGACATTCAAAAGCAAGTGAGTAATCCAGCAACCGTCACATAACTATTCAGGAAATTGAGAAACAGCTACAAACAGACCATAAATTAGTTCTTGCACCAGGAGTGATCAACTTAGTTCTTTCCGGAGATCACACTATACAAGTACGAAGATGCTTTCCTACGTTCTGAGAGCGACAACAAATACTTCAAGGGGTCTCCATCATCCCAACAATGGGTGTGGAATACGCTATGAAGACCCTCAAATCGGCGGAAAAACTTAGGATAGACAGAAAATCAAGAGAAAGAAAATTGTCCTCAAAATGATTCCTTCAAAAAGCATTAATAAAAATCAATTTTTTTTTCTTTTATTATTTCTGCATTGCAAGTTCGATGTTGTCGAGGCGCCTACTACAATTTGTGTTAGGCGAACAATCACACGATATGGTACTTCATGGTTTTTTAGTATACCTATGGTAAAGCAAAGATACTCATATTTGGTGGAACTTTGAAAGACGTGAACTATTGATTTTTAGATCCCTTGACAATGGATTATTTCCGTAAATGATTTGATTTTGCGGATAATACAACAGAAAAAGCTGCCAAACGTGGACAAAATAGCTAGCAAGTAAAGACTGCAGGATACGCCACTAAGCAGACAGCTGTGTGCGGCCCAACACAACATGCGGCTGTCGGGAAATGGGGTATCTCGCCTTTTGCACTCCTCTTATTCCCCCAGCAGTCTCGTTTGGGTAAATTAAAATCAAACTTACAATTCAATACATGTGGGTTAAGGTGATAAAGACCTAGTAATGATGGAATGCGACCCACCTAATTATCTCAACTCAATACTACTCCCTCACCATTAATAAAATTCAGTATCGCCTCTTCATTAATTAAATCAAATAAACCTAGACAAATTATAAACTAACTATGATATCACCATATTATTGTCGGTTTAATATAGAAAGAACAGTATTGTCATTCTAAATATAGTATGATTCCCAAGTGACTTTAGTATAAGCACTCAAACTCACAGCTTCTTCATTCGGTCACAAGTCAATTTTCTACTAGACTAGTCTATCTTTCCCCAACTTCTCTAGCGTTCTTCTCAACACTCGGGGCCCTAAAAACAACAAATGAGGATTTTTAGAACATAAAATTCATATGTTTAACGTGTTCATGAATTTAGTCACTTACTGAGTGTGGGCTGGCCTGTTCTGCGTGCACCTGCTTGTGTATTACACACTTTTGACACATATGCCACGAATGGATTTTCTAGACTGAAAACCCTTCGTATTGTGCCCTTCTCCTCTTTCTAAAAATCCATAGATCTGGCGGACGTTACGAGGCCAACCACTCCGTTACGACCCATACTTTTTAGCGTAGAAGTTTTGGTATTGTTGTAATGCTTATTATTTCGATGATTAGATTTTTGGATTGACTACAGGGATAAAAGATGTAGCTACCGGTCGACCAATTCTTGGTGTCGTCCACTATTTATTAATCAATTGTAATCTGGAGTTTCTAAATATTTAGTGTTAACGGTTTAGATTATTTAATTTTGATGTCTTAGATCAAATAGGATCTTTGAATAAATATATGTGAAACAAGTAATTAATTATACATAATTCTTTTTAGTTTTTATATTTAATTTAATGACCGGACTATGTTCGTATTTAGACCAAGGTCCTATATAAAATAGCATTTTTAATATATTTTTATAATAATTTAGCTTAATGTTCTTTTCTAAAACTTTTCATCTTATTATAATTGATAATGTCGTCCATAAGAAAAATTGTACACTTTAAATTTAAACATTGGAAAATATTACTAAGTATTCAAAAAATTCTGAAATTTGTTTTGAAAAGGTTCAAATCATATTATTAAAGTATCATTGATACAATTTATTAGCATTGATATACTACTTTCACAGCGTCGAACCTTAGACGACATATAACACCACTCATAAGTATGTGGGTGTGAACACAACTAACCGGAGGATTAATAAGCGGAGCAACAATATAAACTTATAAAGGAACAAAAGTAAGAGAAGAATAAGAAGATTTTTATTTACACTTTAACCCTTGCTTCATTACTAAATTTCACCCACTCCACTTCTTATTACATCGAGGGAGGATTCTAATTATTTTTTACTTTAATTATTTGACACACTTGTTTTATATTTAATTTATTTTTTTCATTTCAATTTTAGAGGTACATAAAATTACTTTTAAATAGTATAAACATCTAATAGACCGCCATAATAATTTATGGGGCCGTTTGATAGAGTGCATTGGCAAAAACAATGCATGCATTAACTTTCTATATGAGTTGTGTCTTATAATGCATACACTTTCTATCATTTATGTACACTCGAGTACTTGCATCTTAGGTTATAGCACACCGTGGCTATCTGTGTATTGGAAGAGGTGTTTTATTAATATCCATGATTTGGGAGTTTATTAGTAATGTTACAATGAATGTTTACGGTCACTTTGGGATTTGGATCTTATACTAGAAGCAGCGCTTTAAAAAGTACTTTTGTTAAGTGATATCAAACTAAATTTTTCAAATATCATGTTAGTTTTTTTGTATAAAAAGTGCTGAAGTTGCTATGAGACAAACGTGAAAAGAGAAAAGTTGGAAGAACAAGCATGTTAGGAGTTATGTTGTAGATCTTTGGAGATTGGTCTACGCATATCTAAGGGCAAAAAATTAAAACGGGGTGTATGGTCACCAACTTAACAACAATAGAAACAGCTTACAACTAATAACGCTATAAAAAATAAAAACAACCCCTACCCAAAGACAAGGCTTTTCAACTTTTGGCTTAAAAGAGGAATTTTTCTTAGTTTAGTTTAAACAACTTAAAATATCAAGGCTCTCTTAGGTTTTGCAGTATCGAGCCAAAACAGCCTCACAATAATTCTCACAAACCAAATCAGTCTCTTAAGTCATGTTTGACTCACGAGTCAGACCTTTTAAGGCCATGAGCCAAAACAGGTCTCTTAATAATATGCACTGAAGCTTTGGTAAAGACCAAGTATCCTCCAAAAACACTTTGCATCTTTTCCACATCATTATGATGATATTTTTGTAATAATTACGTTTTGTGTAAAAAAATATATCAACATCTGCTTTTCAACCTACAGTCAACCGGCAACACAATAATCATCACTGCGACATACATCCTTAAAGTGTGTAAAATTCACAAACTTTAGCCAAACTATCCATTCTGTCCACATTCTAATAGGGCATGTTGCACTTATTCTAAATATCCATTTGACTGGATTTTCAAAATTTAATTAGAGTGCATGTAATAATACAAATTTTTGTAAACAAAAAAATTGGATACTTAAAAAACTATGATAAAAACACTCACTCGCTCCTTCCTAATTACTATTTCTAATTTTCTGATACAGCACTATATCATAAAAGAATGATGCACAGAGTGACATTTATCATGTGTTACCGCCACTAATTATGAAGTGATATCTTATAATTAAGAATTCTTCAAAAATGCCTAAAACACCGTTTTTTCATCATAGTAATTGAAGTGTATAATATATAAGTAAAGATAAATTGTATTTTCTTGATTTGTTAAAATGGATAATTAATTAAAGTAAACTAAAAAAAGAAAAATGGATCAGTACTTCGAGGTCACCAGGGGAAGGAGTTATTGGTTTCTCTCACTTCATAAAACTTTTTTTTGCATATCAATTTGATAAAATATTATTCCCTCTGTTTAAAAAATGATAATCTTATTTCCTTTTTAGTCTATTTATAAATGAATAACCTTTTTTCTTTTTTGGCAACATTTTAATTTTCTTTCAATGTGACATATTTAAGACTACAAAGATTAAAGGAATTTTGGTACATTTGACATAACTTTAATAGAAACACGAGATAAAAACATCTTCTTTCTTTTCTTAAACTCCGTTTCAAGTTAACCTAGGTCATCCTTTTTGAAATAGAAAAAATACATTATAAAATGTTAATCAAATTACTATCGTTTGATTTTTTAAAAAATTACAATAATTAAAAATGTACGAAAGTAATAATTTTGAAAAAAATCTGTACCTATTTCGTATTTTTAATCTACAAGTTTCGTAACTCTTTCCTTCTTTTGGTTTTAACCGATGAATCTTGGTTCCTAATTTAACGCAAATCAGCGCCGCGAGTACATGCGGAATATGGCAGACAGCGTACCAATTATGACCGCGGTAATTCACTCTCCCGTCGCAGTATTCTAACTCAGAATGGAAACCAACCTTGATTTCTGTTGCCCATAGGAAACAAAAAAACGAGCCTTTTTTCCTGGTCAAAACATTACCATGCTCATCGATCTATGAGCCTGTTTACAATTGTGTCAAGCCGTGGCGTATATTACCCACGTCGATCCTCTTGTTTTTCTTGTTTAACGGCAGCAACGTGTCAATTACCTCTTGTGTCAGCATCTAACCCACAAAAAATCCCTTTTCATTCTTCACTTTCACTAGAATTTTGGGGTTTTGTTATAAGAAATATGTTTTGTTTATTCTAAAAGAGTGAGTTAGTGCCAAAACAAAAAAAATACAGAGAAAGCCACGTCTTAGAAAAGCAGTAGAGAGTTAATTCAAAAGGACAACAAGAGTATAAGAGGAAGCGTCAAGAAAAAAGGTCGGTTATGAGTTAAGATTGGAATTTTTAATGAGGTGAATCTAAATACAAAAACAACGAGTTGAAACGGCAAAGACAAAAACAGAAAAAAAATTGTTTCCTTTTTTTTCCTTTATATACAATTAGAATTTAGCGATTTTGGGGGATTTTGAATATCAGGTGATTTTTCTTGCATCTAATCACGATCCTTCTTTGATTTTGTTCTTCGATTTTTTTACTCTTATGCACATGCGGAATTCTTTATAATAAGTGGATGGGGCGTTGTAGTGCCGTACAAGTTTCACATGTCGATGGTAATCAAATTTCTTGTTTTTGCATGTGAGTTGTGGGGAGATGATGAAGAGTAAAGGCCTGCTTTTATTGATTTACTGTTGAGTTATGTGTTTGCTTTATTTTTTTCACTTGTGATGCACGTCTTATATCAAATGCCTCAGGTCAATTTTGTTGATGGTTAAAATTTCTTTTGAATAAATTGAGCCAAATATCCATTATTAATATGTTCACCTCGCTTTTATAGTTTGAATTAGAGGTTTTTGGCTTTTCAGGGTGATGATTGAAGTGTGAATTTTTATTTTTTTTTGTCCTGGTGTAGGATATTTGACCAGATCTTCTTAGGATTGTTACTATTTGAGTCACAGCAGATCATATTCGGATGTTGGCAATGGGCCGAAAATCGACAGTAAGGCTCTCGGCAAGCAGAGCTTTGGGCGAACGGCAAATATACGGAGGGAACGGGCTTATAAAGTCTCTCTTTCTGCAGTTACTGTTCTATGGACACTTGTTTTCGTTTTGAACTTGTGGATTGGTCATGGTGATGTTAATGAAGGTTAGTTCCATCAATCTGAATTTTTATGTTCTATGTATGAGAACTGGAATTGAACTCTATGAGATCGAATTTCAAGGAAAAAGCGGGAAGGAATGGTTGGTTGCAAGTTTTCTTGGAGTAATGCCTCCTTTCACTCATCCCCAAGGATACAGTCTCTCGGGTATCTATCAACATATAGATATCTTCCTAGCCGTCCCTTTTTCGCTGCAGTAGAGTGAATCTTTCCATTCCAAGTCTCGGAAGTTCAAAATGTAGAAACAAGGGAAGGTACAAGGCTTTCCTATTCCTCTATTACTCTTTCCTCCCACGGCAAATCGCATCTTAGCCGAAGACGCAGGATTTCGTGCCTCCTCTGCGTTGGCGGCTATTGAGGTGGCTACTCCCTTGACCTCTTTTTGAAGTACAAAGGCTCAGAGATGAGGCGAATAAGCTAATCACATCCGCCGCACAGAGTAAAGATCAGAGTCATCTTATCTTAACTAGATATGAAAGTCCTTACATTCAACTTTGGCGAAAAGGGTGATTAAGTTACACACAACAACCACACACCTAGTGTAATCCCACAAGTAGTGGGGTATGAGGAGGGTGGAGTGTATGAAGTTCTACGTTGTTAGAGAGTCTGATTTCGATAGATACTCGGCTAAAATAAAAGCATATCAAATTAGGTACCCAACAAGATTAAAGTAGAAAATAATCTAAATAATGCGATGGCTGAAACAAAAAGAGCATTAGGTAATACTAAAATCGAAGAATAAGATAATGGGAAAGTAATAATAATAAGTACAATTAAGGGAACTAAAAGACACACGTTAACTACTAGCCTTCCACCCTTATCCTTGGCCTCTATAATTTCCTATCTAGGGTCATATACTTGGTAAGCTAGAGGTGATTAAGCTTCACACAAGTTGTACAATGTGCCCTTGATCTAATTCCTTTTTCTTGAGCATTTCTGTTTAGTTGGTTTAAAATGTTAATTTTTCTTCTATCACATCATTACTGTTATTCAGAAGTAATAGCTTTTATCTTTGCATTTAACATGTCATATTTGTTCAACGTAGATGGCTCTGGAGATTTTCCTGTTGCTGTAAGATTATATACAGAAAATAAACCTCAATATAGTAAAGACACTTGTTTTGCTTTGCGCAAAACCGACAGTTTATCACAGGAAATCCAATTCGAAGATTCAGCCAAGACTTCATGTACACAGGCAGGGAAAAGTCGAGTTACAATAAAGAAATGCAGAACGGATGTTTTGCAAACCAACACACCGATTTCCCCTGGAAATTGCAAGAACAAGCGTAGTTAAGGGGAAATCATATAATTCAGAGAAAATGATTCTTTCAAACTACTTCAGAATTTGCTCATTATATTGCCTACCAGTCTTGATTAATTCAAAACAAGGCCTGGTTAAACGCAAAAGTCATAAACAAAATTTAGGCCATTGCTAAGAATGTCTACATGGGTCGGAGCACTGATGGATCAGAGTATATATGGCATCTTCTTCAAAAAGGAGTCGCCAAAGTCCTGGCTTACAACAAGGAAGCAAAAGTGTCTTTTCAAACATCTTGAGCTAGAGATACCGACAGCGTGCTGCATCCAATTCACCTGCTGTCGTAATCCTTGTGCTCCAGCTAGATATAGAAGTTTGTTGTTATCGAACTGTCAGAAGAAACCCTTGTGGATACAGTGGAGGTTGCAAATTTTGACACACACTCGCCTGACACTTAAAAGATATATTTGAGCTTCGGCAGCTGGTGGTAGATGCTCCCATTTACTTAGTGCCATAACAGGACACATGGATTAAACTTGGAAATCTTGTACTTTAACCCATCAAGCGAAGGAAAGCTCCGCTGTAAACAAGTGTTTAACTCAAATGGGTGTGGCTGTAATGTAACGGCATGTACGTCATAACAGGTTTCTTCGTCCGAGTCCAAAACATGTGTGGTAATATTTCTTAACACTGATAATCATAAATCCTGGGACCAGTCTGGTTCCACGGATAGGTCTATTGTACAACTCTGAGCATTTTAGTAGAGGTGTAGGGGCGTTGATCTGTTAAATTATGCTTGAGGATCTTATCTCTCGATCAAATAAGTGTGTTGTGGTCCTGAACAAAACAGTACTAGGATGACATTCTCGTGCCTTACCCTCAACCTGTTACTGTTATCTAATCACCGTACAAAAACGAAGCCCGAAACTTTGTCAAAATGCCAATGACCGAGAACAAAAAGGATCCCTTCGCTGAAATTAGTATAGGGAGTAAATTACAACTAAGTGCCCCCTGACCCAGTGGGAAGAAAATTGGCGCAACAGAGTAAATAGGATGCACGGTGGACATTGTCTGCAGATACTGTATGGAAAAAAGTGCGATCTCTGGATATCAAATAATTGTCAGTTAATTTGGAACGAGACCTGGAAGAGTTTTAAGTTCTAGACTATGGAAATATTTCAAAGACTATCGATTCTGAAAATGGTATAAACATGTTTCTCTTCAAATATTATATATCCGACATGGGTTTATCCCTCCACACAAGGATCCTTAGTAATGTTGGAATTTGTTTCTCTTTAATCTTTGTCTTCCCCAATTTTTTTCCTTTCAGGATTCTATTATGTGGCAATAAGAATATATAACGATTTATAGTGGACTAAAAATATTCTATCATGGCTTTTTTTTTCAGGGTAAAGAAGTTGTCGACCTAGTATCATGGAAATCCCTTGTTTCCACACAGCTGGAAGAGATTATCAGGGGAAATGCTATTCTCAGGTATAATTTTCTCCTTCTAATAGAACCAACAAGTCTCACTTAGGAATGAAGATCAAAATATGAATGGAATGTCTGGTTTAAATGCAACAAAATTTATCCTGTTTGTTTTCCCTGGGGCTTCTGCTCAAACTAGTGACCAATATGTTTTACTATCTGAAATAGACTTCTTGTTACCTGACTCTATTATATCTCTATTTTAAGATAGGATGTTGCCCTATGTTATCTTTCTGGAATTGTATTAGTTTGTATGAGTAGGATAGTAGGTAAAAATAATTGACATGATGCAGGAATTATGCCCTCTTAAATTGGGAAGCGATAGATTGTAAGATTTCATTTTTGTTTAGGAACCAGTTGGCACAAATGAACATTAATGCAGAAACTATTTTATGTCCACTAACTGTATTTTGAAAAAAACTTTCATGCCACAATATTTATCTCACCGAAGAAGTGCTCAAATGTTGTATTACAAAACTAACATTCAATTGAACTAGAGGAATAGAAGTCTTACTTTGTGTGCATGAACTAGAGGAAATGAAATGAACCAATCCATATACAACATTACTATCACGACAAAGCATTACTAATGTGAATTTGCTTGTGTTACTCCTCTTTTTTTTTAATCAAATGAAACTGTATTGGTTCCCTGCATTTCTTGTATAACACCAAAATTTAGATGGCTAGAAGTGAATATATTAAACAATTGCCCAATTTTCCATATTAACGATTCCTAATAAAGAAAAAATATGTTTACTTTTGCTCGATATTTGTTGGGATCCTTTTTTTTCTACATCGTGTTCTAAAATTTGCATCATTATGCAGGATGGAGGTTGAAAAGGTTCAAAGGAATCAGGTACACATGGAGAACAAAGGAATTGTTATTTTTCTTGTATGTTCATTTTTTTGGATATTGTAGTCCGGGCTTTTATCAACTACTATAGATACACAATTCTTGGGTAATTTCAATCTTGCTAAAATCCATGAAATTTGGTGGTTCAGATGATTTACTCCTGGCTACTTCTCTTCTCATTGTTCTCTTAGATCTGCGGCTCTACCATTGCCAACTTTATATCCTTTCTTGTAATTTATGTAATACATAGCAATGATTGCATTTACTTGTTTTGCCTTGTTGAATTTAGAACTGGACTTCATAGTTTAGTTCTCAAAAACTGGAGGGAGTATTATGCTCCCATTCCCATTTGGACATAAAATTTGGATTTTTTTCTTCAAATATCTTGTTTGCTCATAGAACTTATTTATTTTTGGGTGATTCTGAAACTCAAATCTTTAAATCTCAAAAATAGCTTCAAACTTCATTTTGGTTCAAAATATGAACACTAGGACTATTTTTAACATTTTAAAACTTCTCCCAAATTCTCTAAGACAAGTAAGTTCATCTCCAAGAGCATTGTCCAGGTCAGCTGCATATATATTCATACATTCTTACAGTGAGAATCACATTCTGACACTTCTCACATTCTAAGACACCAGATTTGACTTATTTCCTTTGTCATAGATTTGGGACACACTAAGTAGACTATACTTTAATCCACTCACATAGTACACACATCTTCAATCTAATGTTCAAGAGATCTAATAGTCTTTTGGACACAAAATACGTATCCCTTCTTTCCATTTCCAGAAGAGACCTTCACTTTGAAGTGACTTTAGTAAGAGGAAGTTTTTGGTCTTTTCGATCATATTCTTAGAACATCCCCTTACTACGATGAACCCAGACTTGCCATGCTCGACATCACTCCTAACTCCTCTCTCCTCACTTGCATAGAGTATTACTTCTTAGTGGTAAATAGCCCACTTATATCTTAAGCTTCTGATTTATGGAAGATAGGGGTGTATTCAGTGTTTTCTAAGTCCTGGCAATTTGACTTTCGTCACTTTGGAACCAGTACCAGTACCAGGTGCCCTTCTAATACTACCCTTTTGTTCAACATAATTTGAAAAATTCTTCTCAATCCGTTTTCATGATTCACAATCTTTCTTAAGATGTCCATTTTGCCCCACAATGAGCAGAGCATGTTATCAACTAATTAAATATAACGAAATATTTACAATGAGAATTGTATGAGCGATCTAATTTTCAACATCCTATACCCTTTTCATTGTTATACTCTTGACTGGTCAAGTTTTCTAGAATTTTAGAAGAAGTGTTCCATCTAAGAGATTTGGTTAGCTCTTTATTAACGCTGAAATGTGGATCCCTCTTCTAGTAAACTTTCTTTATAGGTAAGAGCCAAGTTTCTACTATTGTCAGATTTTTTCTCAGGCTAATCTTCACGTTCCTATTTCAACCTCCGCCTCGCCTTTTCCTTAATCCTGTATTAGGGATTTTCTTCAATTTCTCCTTGAGATCTATGTATTCAGCATTGCCTAAGGCAAGCTTTTTCCAAATTCAGAAATCTAAGCAGTTGAGACAATGTTTTTCATTTTGAAAAAGGTTTAGATTGTTATTCAAAAGACTATTTTCAGTAGTGAGTTAATCATAACATTGGCTAGACTTTTCAGTTTCTTGATGGAATAAACATTAGAGTTTGGTTAATGTCGAGAATGGTTACCTCACCATTCTAGTCATCTCTTGATTTCTCCATAAGAGCAAATAGCGAGTCAAAGACATCTTTTATATCCTATGGGTGCTCAAAATCATTGGATTCACTTGATGTGTCTCCCCAAGCAACAAGAGACTTTCTAACAACATAGCCAATTGCATCTCTTGTTTTAGATTTTCCTGTGACCCGTTCCCTTCATTTTTCTTTGACACCTACAATTTTAACATAATCCTTATACTCCATTTTTTTGTATTGGAAAGTCTGATAAAATGTCATGATTTCTCACACTTGTGACGTAGGTCAGTTTTATTCGCAGGCTTGCCTTGCTTACTTCTCTTGCCTCACCAACCCGACCGCCATTTCTTCTCCGATTACGAACTCCAGTGAAAACCCTCCCAAGTCAAGTTAAAAGATGTCCTTCATGGTCTGTGCGTTTCTTCACAAAACTCTCTTTGAGAAGCTTGACTATGACAAGGTTTACAATCTCTTCATTCCGGTTCCTTTTTGGATGTGCAATCCTTTTTTTTTCTTGTTAATTCATGAGTCTATAAGTTCCCAACTAATTCATATGTAGTAAGCGTTTTAAGATCTCTAGCTTTATGATGAGACATCAAAACTTTATTTCCTACCTAGACACTGTGGTAATATTTATGGATTCTCCTCATACTTGTTCCTGTGATCGTTTCACACCCACGACCATATAACTCATTTGTGATAGATGTGAACCTGGTGTGTTTTGAGTGGTTTCACCTCCATTTAATATATGAAGTTCTCCACACTTATTATTGATCTTAGCATGCCGATAGAATTCCCTTTGGTAATCAGCTTTTACCTTGACTAGTTTTCCTTCCATGACTATTTTCAACACTTTGTGGATCCCTCTTTAGCAGACTCACATGTAGAGATTCTGTTGTATTCATCAAGTCCTATTCCACATGCAAGTAACTTATCTGCTCTATAGTTCTTCTCAATCTCCTTTCGATCAAATTCCATGTACTACCTTCAAGTCTTAGGAGTAAGCCTAGTTATTTCTCCTTTCTTAACTTCATTCATCGGAACATGAGGTCCATCCAAAATGATGTCCCACAGTTCGCTATTTTGCGCCATGACAAAGTCATGCATTCTAGTCTTTCACTAACCATAGTATTGGTCATTGAATCGAGTATGTTTGGTGGTTGATTGTCATTTGAGCAGGATCCTCTATGGGTTTTAACCGTATAGAGAGTTAGGCTCTGATACCAATTGATGACTTATACGAGTCCACCAACTAGGAGACTAGGTCCTATATCTGTATTAGTAATAGAAAGAACAATAAATGCTTAAATTAATGAATAAGGATGTTCACCTGGAAACCTCTTTGCTTAAGGAAGAAAGAACCACGACATGTCACACATGATTTCTCAAAATACAAATAAATTTTAGCAACTCGTCAATTAAACTCGATAGTAACACATATGTTTTATCCTATATACCTTGTAACACATCTATTACAAGATACAAAATAATAACCCTATTGCCCAATATATCTACTATCTTTAGATAACATAGACTTTTTAACGCTCATTCAACTAACTCAAATTCAACTCACAACAACTGAAATGATCTATGGCCCATTATAACATAGGATTAGATGTTATAATATAAGAGCACAATACACAAGACCCAAAACAAAATAAAAGACTTGGCAGCACCTGATCAGGTCCCTTTTTGAATATGAGCAATGTTCTTTAAAAATGACTTTTGCTTTTTCGAATGAACTTGATTGTAAAAAGTAGGTTGTTTATTATCAATGCGTCTAATGTATAAGAGAGACAAAATAACCTAGTAGCATGCAATTGATCGAGGACTGTTGTTCTTCTTCACCTCTATTGTTGTCGCCACCTACCACAATAGGTCATGCAACTTTACAACTGCGCTCTATTAACTTGTTTCTAATGATGAAAATTAAAAGGACCAGGTCTCTTTACCAAATATTGCTTTTGTATAATGATTAAAACTCCTAAATACAATAGGGACTTTGCGCCATGTGATATGGTTATTCTGTTCAACTCTAGACTTTGCTTACTTCCTGACAAAACAAGAT
Source organism: Solanum habrochaites (assembly GCA_027704765.1). Lineage (NCBI taxonomy): Eukaryota > Viridiplantae > Streptophyta > Magnoliopsida > Solanales > Solanaceae > Solanum > Solanum habrochaites. The sequence goes on along the minus strand of JAKWJA010002310.1, from coordinate 83,277 downwards.
CAAAGTGATTGTGATCGTTTGATGTTGTTCAACTTTTATACTATTGTGCGATTAAACTTGAAAATCATGATGGAAAGTGGCTCAAGACAAATGTCCAACAAGTGAAAACATACCTGAGAACTACAGATTTGGTAAAGGTGGTGGCCTCTTCGGCCATTGGTGAAATTTTAGTAACTATGTTGTTCTGCAACATTAAAATCAGTAGTTGCATTAAAGGAAACCTATGAGGTACTTTGGTGTATCCTGGCTATCCAAAAAACTTATATCGTGTCGCGACGTTAAAATAATTACTGCTTGGGAGGTAATTCAAAATTTCATTTTGGGAAAATTGATTTTTCTTAAGATGTAGGGACTGATTTTGGAAGACGTTAGCAGCATGATCTCAGAAATTTTAAGGTAGGTGAGTATCTTCGAGCAGGATTTACGGATCTATTCACTTTACAACTTGTAGATTTCACTCGTAGAACTTAAGAAAGTAGATCAAGCATGAATTTTTTAATGAGCCACACTTACGAGTCGTAGTCCCTTCTACGGACCGTATGTGGTGCCGTAGAAACAAGGAGAATAGACTACCTGCAGGTTTAGATCTATGAATGCTCTTTAGTACTAGACGTAAACAATATCATGTCATGTACAATATGTATCTAAATGCAACATAAAGACTTCTAAAAATAGAATACAAGTACAATATGTATCTAAATGCAACATAAAGACTGGTCCTAGCAAAAGTAGATGGAAACTAGCAACTCCAAATGTCAGGACTCACCCCAGTCTTTAAATTCCAAAAGCTACTCTACATGAAATCCAAATTAACAGAGAGAACTCGTACTATGATCTGCAAGGCGTAGAAGTGTAGTATGAGTACAACAAACTGTACTCAGTAGGCATTGACCGAGTGAAATCCAAAGACAAAACAAGTATAAACAACATGTAAGTAAGGAAAGTACATTGCAATATAATAACAGATAGTATTAAATAAATAGTGTAAAATAATATTAGTATTTACTGTGTACTAATCCTACGCCTATGAGGCGATTCAGTACGCTTAAGCCTAGTCCTATTTATGATTAGCTCATCCGTCCTAAATCTCTCTATAGTATATCTCCCATGTTCCCTATAGGTTAACACTTAACACTCAAATACGTCGATTGAATGCACAGACCGCCCGCCGGCAGTCATCCACCGCACGGACAAATCAGAAAAAACCAATCCGGCCCATGCCGGCCTGAAGCCCTTGGATGGACAAACCGATCATGGTTTGATTGCGGTCATCTCTCCCACGGTTCAGAAACACGTCATCCACACACCTGCTTCCGCCTTGTGGAACGGCCCCTCGCAACACGCTAATGCATCCAATTTCCCACTCTCATATTTTCAATTAGCGTGATCGTCTCCACCAAAATTACCAAAGGCACGAAACTATGGCGGACCTTATTTAGACGAGCTCTCCATCAATCATCACACTGGCAATCACAAGAAAAGAACAGCTGCCCTCGACCTGCACCTCTGTGAACGAAATCATTCTGAAAAAAATCTCGTCATGTGCGTCGTTCGTAGGCTGCCACCAGCTTACTCCTCCATTAAACAGGCGGTTCGCATCATTCAACGCCCGTTGACCTGGCTACTCTCTCCCGTGCTAAAAAGTGAAGAATCAACGTGGAGTCTTGGGAGAGCAAAATCTCTCTCGATAAGCCGCTTTTATTGAGCCGACCACCCCCGGCCTCCCCCAAGCCAGTACTATCGCGGGGGCGTGTTGGCGGCCGCAGGGGGAGCCGCGGCGGCTACGGCAGAAACAGCGGTAGGCCTGCGGGCGCGGCGGTCGCAGAGCAGTTCCGTCCGCCGTACGATGGTCAGCATCACGGCAGTTCAACCACAGCTGCACCCCTTCGCAACGGGGGCAGTATCTTCTCTTCCAGCGGCGGCAGGGCACTGTCCCTCGGCATCGGGAATCGTCCAACTTGTCCAATCTGTCAGAAAACAGGACACACCGATTCCTAGCACGTCATACAGCCGCTGTTCATTGCTGGTTTCGCGTGTATGAGGAGAGCCAAAATAGTGATACCGTAGGCCAATTAATGCACTCAAAACCGGCCCTTCCTCTGATGCTGTTGGATATTGGGGACAACAGCACGTTACTTCTGATCTATCCAAGCTAACGCTCCAAGATCCATATCCTGGCTTCCAAAGTATTACTTGTTGGGGCACGGTGAAGTCCCCTTAATATTTCTCTACACTGCACCCCTCCCGGGTAACCATTTACAAACCCCCACTTTTATCTTTCACCATCTTTTCACCAGTACCCTTACCCACGTCCCGTTCCTATTAAACAACCAATCTTCCTTTCAAGTTCCCAATTCCCAAATACAATAATTGCTCCTCTTGTTCCACCCTCTACAAGATTCTCATATCCTAGACCAATACGTCAAACTCACCAAGAGGGTGATTTTTCAGGTGCCCCCTGTTAGCATGGCTCCTGTACGTTCTTCCTGGCCAACAGTTCGTCTGCCACCCAGTTCAGAAAGCTTTCTGTGGCTCCGGGGGCTCTTTTTCGGCTGATGGCCACATCTGTTGTTGGCAAAAAACCAAACAAATGTCCCCCCCCCCCCCCCCCCCCCCCCCCCCCCCCCCCCGTCTGTGTCAAACCCGTCTAACTCAATAATAAATTTCCGTTAATGTCTCAATTAGTTTTTCTTCTATTCATTAAACAATTGTGACCTCACTCCTGTTCATTGCTAAATCTCATAAATTACCTTTCTTTATCTGATAAGCTTACAACTGCACCTTTTCAACTTATTCTTCTGACCTATGGGGCTCCTACTGCTTGTTCCCTTCATTGCTGGTTTCGCTATTATATGGTGTTTTGTGGCTGATTTTACAAAATACACTTGGTTGTACCCCTAAAACCCAAATCACAGGCATACACCACCTTTGTCACCATTGAAAAAATGATCAAAACACAATTCAATTCTCATGTTCAACTTTTTTCGAAGGTGACACCTAGGAAATGCATATGTCAATAACTCTTCTGGCAGTTTCCTGCAAAATCCTTGATAATTATACATCATAACTCCTGTCCTAACCTCCCGAACAGAATGGGTTGGCTGAGCGTAAACTCGTCACTCATTGACACGGTGGTTTACTCTTCTCCATCAAGCTCATCTCACGTCTCCCTTTTGGGCAGAAGCTCTAGCTACTCGCGGCAAACACCAATCATTAACAAATGCCCTAGGTGTTCACACAGCACACCCACAACACCCTCTCCAACAAATCAACCCCTATCAACTCCTTTACCAAGACCTTCAATTATACCAACCTCCGCGTCTTTGTGTCTTGCCTAACCCTTGGCTCGCCCTCATATACTCACACACATTAAACCCCGATCCCTTCCTGTATTTTTTTTTTGGCTATCACTACCTACCTTCCAAGGTTATCGGCCTGTCTTGATCCACAAACTCATAAAGTCACATATCTCCGTCATGTCAATATGTTGTCGAAAATGATTTCCCTATACGATCTATTTTCCTCCTCCACAAATACCTCATTCATTGTCGTCCTTCCCCTTTTTCCAACCTATCACAGGTCCCTCACCACCTTTCCCCACCCCTCCACCCACTACCCAACACCCCTCATCACCCCTCCCTTCGCACCCCTTCGAACCGTATCACCCACCATACAACCACCACCGCAACCACCACCCACTCACAACCAACCCCGAACCACCCCATACCCACCAACATCTCCAGCCCTCCGTTTGGTCCTTCTTCCCGGCACCCGACTGAATGCACCACCCCCACCCCCGCCCGTGGGCCTGTAATGGGTGTACAAAATTAAACCAATGCAATGGACAGTATTCTCCAGGTACAAGGCTCGTTTGGTTGTCTAAAGGCTACAATCAGGATTATGGGTTTGATTACTTCTCGAGACATTCACATCCTGTTTTTCCGGGTCAGGAACCATTCCGCCCTTTCGGTACTGTTCCTCGCCGTGCGCAACAATTGGCTCATCAATCAGTTGGATGTTTTTCCAATGCTTTTTTCTTCATGGCACACTGCTTGATTAAACTATCTAATTACGCAACCACACACCTCGGCATGTTGATCCCCGCTTGCCTCAATTTTGCAAACTCCAGAAGTCTCTGTGCTTTGGGGGCTAGCAAGCCCCCCGTGCTTGTACAGACACAGTCTGAAAACGGTCCTCCAGGGACTCGGCTTTCACGTGTTTGCGTACACGACACGAGTCTGTTTATTCGACATTCAGCACAATGGTACAGTCATTCTTCTTGTTATGTAGCAAGTGATATCTTAATTACAATGCTCTACTGCAGCTCTCTCTAAGGACAAAACAACAATGTCATCTCGAGCTATGCATACTAATACCTTCAAAATGAATGTCGACCTTGGCCGTTACATTATTATTTCTGGGATTTTTGGGGGGAAAAGGTTTTCTCGGACATTATGCAATGCGACTGTGTTCTTACGTCTTATTCACTATCACAGTCAACACAATTCATGACATCCACAAGCATCAATGAGCAAGAACAACGACTGGACTTGAAAAATTTGACACAACACTCAACCACAAAACACACCAGCATACGTCATAGTCATTCGCTACGAACATTGTGCCAAATACCCCTTTGTTGTTGCCGATATAATCACCCCAACTCGCTAGCCCGCAATTGGCACAACTCTATACAGTAACTCGTGCCATTGTACCCTACCGACATCCGTGGGCATGTCACCCGAGTTTCTCAAGACAGCAGGCAGCAACCAACAGGATCCATTTACCAAGCTGTCTAAAACGTCACACTTACTCACGTAAACATATGTTTACACAACTCTTTGGTTGTGGTTGACTCGTTCGACTCTCGAGGTGACTTGGTAGCTTCCGGGGTTCTCAGAGGCAGATATGGGCGAAGGAATAAAAATGAGACAGAAAATCTAACATATCGGGGTTTTAGCATTTATGTGTGGGGCTACGAAACCTGATCTCCTAGTGTCAAAAAAACATAAAACCACAGGTCTCAATCGGAAATCCACTCATACTGAAGCGGAATACGACCACCGGGCCCTTAGAAGCTACATTGCTTGCAATGTAGCTAGAGAACACCTAATTTTGGGGGTTCACATATAGTTACTCGCGAACTCCGCCTCACTTCACTCACACTTAGTATCCTGCTCTCTATGGACAAACAAACATCCATACCAAGACTAGACAGTGCTCCAGAATATCCATAATACCCGACACAATCCATGAATAAGCATGTTGCTACGATTTGTCCCTCTTTGTTCGCGATGAATATTACAGGTCGGCACCAAGGACTGTGCAGTATAATAATCCTCACTGAGATCAACCCGGCTTATATTCTCACCAACCTCTCCCCAGCCGACAGCACGATTACCTCTAGTTCCAAGCTTCCGTTCGCGCTTTCCGCTCTCAACTCATCTTGAGGGGTATCGACATAATACAGAGAGCTATTTAATAAATATGTCTAAAAAATAATAATTAGTAGATACGTGGTACTCAATCCTATTCCGATTGATTAGACGCCGTAATCCTAGTCCTACATTAGGAGAGTCCCCTGCCTAGATGCGCCGAGATATATCGCCCATTGTACTTCCCTATTAGGGATCACACTTCATACAAAGCAATTTCCTCACAAATCGAAACCATACTCCACCCACAGACAAGAATAGAACGACACACCAGGTAATAAGATTGATCTACACGATGTCCCCACGTCACAAACATTGCCCGATGGGGCTCTCTGGGCCCCCAACTTTGGGCACACGTGAGCTCGCCCTCAATCGATCCTCCTAGTCCTTCTTGAATCCGAGGTGTCACACTAAATGTCTATACAAGCAACACCATATTTTGCTATTTTTTGAAGTCTCCTTATGGACCCTCGTGATTTATTCGAAACCCAATAAAAATATACTAGATGTGCTACCTCACTAAATTTGACATTCTATACTCAACAAAATCATTATAATAATTTCAATATAAGGTTATCTTGATCCAAACTAGGTCCCAAGCCCAAGTTCCAGTTAAGCCAAATCCTATACGAGGTCTCAAAACAAGACAAGAAGCTTCATGATCCCATGAAAGGTCAATCTAGACAAAACTCAACATTTTAAAGTTATCGCGCTATCGAAATTCTCATCTAAACACATTTAGTCTTGAGATATGATGAAAAGGTGAGGAGCAAATATGCTTGTATTAATAGGACTATGAAATCTACAAATATGACGAGTAATCAACTATAACATCCTTATAATTAATTTATTACTAACTTATTATAGCGGGCAAAAAGAAGATCAAATAATTTGAACAGAAAAGATTGAAGTCTGCTTATTAATTTTTGTCAACTTCTTAAATAATTTTAGAAAACTAACAAATATATAAAAAATAGAAAAAAAAAAGTCCAATAAGAGAATTATACTTCATATACTAAATCTCGAAAACATTATAGATACATATCGAACTAGGTAAAGAAGTTATAGAAGTATCGATTTGTCCATATTAATATGTTGTCTGGAATATAAAAATAATATTTTTTTGTGTTTTTGTTTGTTTGTTTATCATTTTTTTCTAATAATCTTGACCCTAAAATATCTTTTCAATTGGCATATTAAAAGAATAATTTTCAGTTGATTGGTTCAAAATATGTTTGTTATAAATTAAATTATGCACAAAATTTGTATATTTTTATAAAGAAGATAATTAAATTGCAAGATATTAATAAATACTTTAATCTATTTTATTGACACTTAATTTTATTATACAAAAAAATATTGAGAAAATATACCATTAAGTGATGATGCGTTTTCAAAGATCTCAACAAATAGGATAACATTGATGAGTTAACTTTTGAGGGAACTAAGTCAGCTAATCCTCACAAGAAAACTGGATGTTGGCATTGAGGATTAACTGACATAGTTTCCTCATAAGTCAAGTCACCATTGTTTTTCCCGTTTGTTGAGCACTCTACAATTATATCTTCGCTTAATGACATCTTTTTTCAAAATTTTCTTGTATAACAAAATAAAAGATCTCAAAAATTGATAAAAAGACTTACTAATAACTTGCAATTGATTACATTAAATTGAAAAAAAATCTTAAGATCTTATAACTCATAATTTAATTTATAACAAATTTATCTTAAACCAATCAATGATAACTATCCTTCTTATATGCTAATTGAAAAGTTATTTTATGGTGTTTTACTTTGAAAAATAAAATAAATGAAAAATGACTAGGTTTTCGAAAAATCGATTAAACTTATGATTTAAGAAAAAATTGAATTTCATGATAAACAGAGCCACCACTTAATTTTTTACTAAAAATCAAGAAAAAAACACTTAAGGTTTTTAAAAGGACTTAAACAAAAAAATCAATTTGAAAAATAAGTTCGAAGTTCAATGTACATTTCGAAAAGGTGTTGGACCCTCGGAATGTCCATTAACTTGCGGTTGACCGGCGATTTGACTAAAATGACTTTTTGCAAATAATTTTTTATAAATTTTAACGAAGTAAAGAAATTCATTTTTATTTATTTACTTAATCCTATTATTTTTATAATTAATTATTTCGAATGGAATTAAACTAAAGGGGGACTTTCTAAGAAAAATAATTTAATATGTTAACTAAACTAAAAATGAAAATAAAATTAAGAATTAAATATAAGTATTGAATTTTAAATTTAAAACAAGAAATGACTGTCTTTGAGAGTCAACTAAGCCAAAACTAAAGATCAAATATATTGTTACTTAACACAATAACAAATGAATGAGATGAAAAGGGAGAGAGTATTAAATTTGGGCCTTCAGCCCAAGTTTGTCCTAATACTAAAAATACCCAAAACACGAGTTTGGACCTATTTACTCAAAATTCGGCCATCCTTTTAAGCTTTTGAGGCTTCTTTTCACTTTCAAATGACAAGATATACACCAAGTGTAAATCCCTGATATACACACCATGTATATGATTGTTTTTGGACTCCTGAATCTATATTTTATAAACAATATATGACTCAAAAGCTAATAACATTAATATAATCCAAATAGTTTTTTTTCTACTTATTTCTCATTTTAATGTGGCTTCTTCTGTAATGATCCGAAGTATATCTGCAATGCGTTTCCTTTTTCTGTCATATTTTATAATTTTAAGACTCCTCCATACTGTGATTGCTCGAATCTGTATATACAAAAATAAGTGAATTAGAAAAAAATTTAGCTAAACTAAAATTATTATATGAAACCAAACAAAAAGAAAAACAGAGTCATTATGTAAAAGTTTTTTTGTTTTCTAGTGTCGGCCGAAATAAAAAAGGCCATGTGTAAAGTAGTGTCGGTCACTTGGCCAAAGTAGTACGTTTTTTGTATATAAAAGGAGGGTTTCCCCTCATAATAAAATAAGTCTTTCTAGCAATCTCTCTTCTTCTTAATTCCGCTTCCAAACCCCCCCCCCCCAAATTGGTATCAGAGCAGTCAGGTAGAAAAGAAGCTAACAATATAAAAGCTATGGAAAACAAATAAGAGATGACAAACCTACAGAAAAAGGTATACTCATTTACATTTATGAGTAGCTAAACTATCTTATTCCTAATAATCTCTTGTTGATTATAATTGTTTATTCATATTTTAATAATTTATAATCCACTTTAGAAATGCTACGAAATATTCTGCGAGTAAGTATCCCAGACTATGACATCCCTAAAGTGAAATCGTTAGGAGGCAAGAAGGGCCGATTAGGGAGTAACAGGTTGAGGCATTGTTAGTGTAACTGTTAAAGAAGAAAAATCGTAGTAGTGACCGACGGATGATTATTAAATTCCATTATTATTACATAATAATAAGTTAATCTATTAAGAGGTTCGAAGGATAAAATTTATCAAAAACATGTTAATGACATTCTTATTTACTAGAAGATGAATTGATAATACCCAGATATTACTACTCTATATATTGAAAGGTCTTATACTGATATAAAAAGAACAATTTTATGAAAAATTATTGAACTATACGAGATAATCGAAGGAAACAACCAAGGTTGGGCAGAATTAATTATAAATACCAGATAATTTTTGACATAGATTTATATATGGTCTAGATTATTCTAGATCAATGGATAGATTATCTAATACTACAATTCTGGAAGGAAACTAAAGAAGCAAAAACTACTTGAAAAATTATTAATTTGAAAATTTATACAAAGATGAGGCAACCAAAGAAAATAAATATTTAGAAATATTGCAAACAATTCTAATGAAATATAACGATTAGATCGAACTTAAAAAGAATATTATGAAAACACATATTTTAATTCTTAAAATTATGAAGAATAATCCATATCAAATAAAGTGAAACTACCAATAACAAAAACTAGATAAAAGAAGAATAGACGAAGACAACAGTAAAAGTTAAAAAACTTTATATCAGGATATGGATTATTACAACCTTACTAAAAATACTAGCAAGACAACCTTTCGTAGATATAATTCTAATACAGAATATAATATGGTTGTTTATCTGAAAAACCATGAACAAAGAAATTATAAGCAACAACTGCTGAAAACATAATTGAACAAATACAAGAGTTAAAAACGAAAAGGAAGACTATAGAAAATAGTTTTAGCAGGAGTCTGTAATAAATCATATTAGCACAAGAAAGTTTATATTTATGCACAAATATGATAAATTGCCTAGAATATAAATTACCACATGATATAAGTTACAACATGAACCATAATGAATAGAAGAATTTGCGGTAGATGAAAACATATGAAATCAAGACGGCTTAGTAATAAAATAATATTTTCAAATTTAGGCAGACGATATAAAAAATAGAAAATAATTTGATTTAATATTAGAAAAAAAAAACCCAGCAAATTAGAAGATAGTTTAACAGCTATGGTAGAATAACAAGGAAAACGAAGAAATAGATAATCAAAAGAATTGAAAAATAAAACACAAGCAAGCGAAGTACAACATCTAGAAGAATGAAAAAATACAAAAAATAAGTGAATTGAAAAAGATTATCTAAGCTAAAAATTATTATCTGAAACCAACAAAAGCAAAACAGATAGAAAAAGATAAAGAACTTGAATTGACTAATGAAATAAATAAGATGAAACAAAAATTAAATGAAAATCTTCAATAGACAAATGAATAATCAGATACAATGACGACCAAAATCAGAAATGAAGTGATTAAGCGAAACATACACAGAAATCCTAGACAAGTCATAAGCCAAAAAAATTATAAATAATACAGGAGATATAAATCAAACCTAGCACTCCAGAGTTACAACCCCGGATAATAGCCCTAGGAAGTAGTCCAAAGGGAACAACACCAACTTATTATACCGATAATTAATGAACGATCAGATAGACATGCAATATGAAATAGTAGATTAAATTAAAAAATGGACGCCTAGACCCATAACTGAACAATATAACTTTTTATATCTAAGATTTTGTATATATTAATAAAGCAATCCTTACTATGGGTAGAAAATACATCTAAACAACTAATTGATAACAAAATAACAACAAAAGAAAACCCTGATAATAATAGAAAGTAACATTTGTTGTAAACAACAAATTATGGATAGGAAATTTACCTAAAAAGCCCCCTAGAAAGTTTAGAACACTAAGGAGTGATAAGCAAATAGATGGGTCGGGTTCCATCAACAACAAATATGATATACTAGATAAATATGAATTAGCAATACGAAATGAATTGGTGGCATGGCTTACAGAATAAAAGAACACAATAGAGAAAAAATAATAAATAGACAACTTATTACAAAATTTGCTAGATGTAAAATGGTTATATTGAAGAATACACATGTGTCATTTTAAAGATCTATTAACAAAGCAAGATATGATATAAATGAAGCAAAAGAAATAAGAAACAATATTTACAACTACCAGAACCATTTTAGTAAAAATAATTAAGATGTGAAACAATGAAGGATTACCAGATACTTTAGAGCTAGAATAAACTTTCTCTACATCAGTGGTTTGGTGTACATTAGTGAAACCAAAAAGAACAAATAAAAATGCGAAAGTCTAAATTAAAAATCTAGCAATGTTGTAAAGATAAAACAACTAAAGGGAACGGGAGGAATATGAGGGTGGGGTTAAAACAGGAAAGGGGGTTCTTGGCACCACGGTTTGGTTGTATAGATGAAATATTTATAAAAAAATCAAGACCTAAACGCACAAACTTATGACAAACCACACTAGATATAAATACAAAAATCAAAACCAAGATATATGTAAAAACAAAACTATAAAAAATAAAAAGACCGTTAGACCAAAGAGAAACTATCAGAATGTACTTGTTTACAACTGCGACAAATGGACATTTATCTAGAGATTGTAATTTACCTAAAATCCAAAAGCAAACCAATGCAGAATAATTTAGATAATGAAGAATACATGCAGATAGATTACATAGACTATTAATTAAAGTGAAAATGATAGTAATATATAAAGTACCGGTATAGACAACTGAATTAGAAATGAAGAACAAATATTGATCTAGATAATGTGTATGAACGAAGAAATCTAATGGTCTGAAGATTACATAAAATATATCCAAAGAAGGACGAATCCAAAGAAGAATTATCAAAATAAAAAATGATATTTGATATACAATCTTTGAACAAATAAAGAAAGAAATAAGATTGAAGTGTTGACAAGTACTTGAAATACCTACTTAAGAAATTTGTTTCTAGAACAAAAAGAGTGAATAGTATGTAGTAGCCAAAAAGTAACACATCATATTGTAATATACAAAAGGAACAGCACACAAATACCTATACTAATAAAGAGAATAATAAATACAGAAATACAAGATATAAAAGCTAAAACAAAAACACCATAAAATACGTACTACTTAGGAGGAACAAAAATATTTATAAAAGTTTGTTTTTAAGAAGGAATAGTACCACATAGATACACCTATGAATATATTTTAGCGATAATGAAATATATACCCTATAGAAAAAAGTGTAATTAGTGCAGTAAAAGGAACTAATATACCAAAAATTTAAATTTATAATAGGTGTCAACTACTCAGTAGCATTAACAGGTAGAATATGATAAATCATTAGTTCTATATTGGAAAAAGTCTGGAATAGAACTAGCACCAGACGTAAAATATTACAAAAGCAAGATGTAAAAACTTATACAAAGTAACAACAACATAAAGTAAACGGCAAGAAATAAATTGATAAAATAAAAATAGAAATCCTTTTGAAAGAATAGTTTATATAATAGACAACAATGACTATAAGGCTACAACGAACTTGACATAGAAGAATATAGAATTGTAAAAAGAAAGATTTATTCTTCAAGTGTGCCAAATCCATTAACTAGAACTACCCTCATCAGAACGAGCACAATCTAAAAGGAACTATGAAATCTCCAAATTTATTAATACAGAAGAGATAACAACCATACCATATATATACAGGAATAATAGACCAAAGAAGATATAAAATCTTATAAACACATGACAAGAAGAAATTATATAACGAGAGATTAGCATAGAAACATAAATTATCAAACAGGACACTTATGCCCCGTATTACCTAGTGAGTAGTAACCACAAACCAAAAGAAAAAACAGAAAAATAAATAATTATAGGAGGATCCCTTATTAATACCATTTAAATCTACCAAGGAAGACAAATTTACCCTAGGAATAAATGGTTAGAAAAAGTTAAACCATATAATATAAGAATGAACAATTAATAATAACTTACCAAAATAAGAAATAATTATCAAAAGAACAAAATGAATACTGAAAATAATAATATACTTGCAAAAATTATTGTAAGAAGGATAACCACAACAGATATTATAACCCCCATGATAGATACAGAGCAGAAGCCAATATCTGTAAATATAATTGTTTACCCGCAGATAAATGGGAAAAAATAAAACAAACCTATGGTATGACATGATTTACTAATGAAGTATATGATTACTATCAAGCAAAAATATAAAAATACAACTATGATATAAATACTAATAGAAGAAATGTACAATTTTGAATTTACAACAAAAAGATAGTTATTGGAATGCCTTTTTTTAGAAAGATTTTACCCACATAGTATACAAAACACATAGTGGGTTACTACAACCATGGTCGGAAATAAAATAAGAGCAAAAAAAGTAAATAACAAGCACGTACACCCACAGAATGGATAAAAGGAGTGAAAATCAACCAGGAATGAAATATAAGTAAAACATCAAATAACACAATTAGAAAATTATCATATGTACAATAGGATACAAGTTAAAAATAATTAACGAACAATTAGAATTATTATATTAGTGAAAACCCATGACAAGATGGGAAAACATAAGATGAAAAGTAAAATTGAATTAATAGATGACAGAGTAATAATTAACACAAAAACCATTAAATATAATTTGGCTGATTTAGAGACTTCAAAAGCAGATAGATGAACTATACGAATAATTATATACAAGAAAGGGCAAGAGTAAACATCAGTCCAGCATTATAATTCATCAACAGAGTGAACAAAAACTAGGTAAAGTAGAATGATCAATATATTATCTACCTTAATTCTAAACTAAAACATATAATTACCCACTAACCAAATAGATACGAAAAATAAGACAGATACACGGATATACTATTTTAGTCAATTGATTGTACATCAGTAGTTTTTATCACTTGAAACTAGAAGAAGAATCTAACAAAGCTAAAACATTTACGTGTACCATCAGGATTTTATGATGGAATATGTCTACCCTTTGGATATAAAAATGCCACCAGGAAGATCCCAACATTTTAATTTCAATTAGAAAATTGTAATTGTCTATAATAGATGATATATTATTATACTAAAACACACAGAGAACTATCCGGTTATTAGAAAACTTTATACCATAATTACACAAAAAACACACTAATCTGGTATGAAGCCTAAGTAAAAAGAAAGCAGAATTATGAAACATCGATAGAATTGCTAGGAATACAATAGAATAATGGGAGAAAGAATGCAAACCCGTATAGTACAGAAAATAATTACCATTGATGAAAATATAGATACAAGAAGAAATTACACTTCTTAGATTAGAAACCAAGTTAAGGAATACATACCAAGATTAGCAAACCTTTTAAACCATTACACAAAAAATTAGAAAGATGTCGCATATTATTTTGACAATTATAGAACAGAAACATATAAGACATATTAAAACTTAATGTAAAAAACTACCAAAACTATCTTTTCCCAATAAACAAATTTATTTACACTTATATTGTTGAAGAACAAAATAGATTTGAGCATCACCGTTTGTGGATGAGTCTCAAATATAAATATGACAAAGAAAAAATGGAATACCATTGCAGATTATTACTCAGATTCCTATACAGAAGCCAATTAAAAGGGGAAAAATAAATAGAAAAGACTATTTGGATTATATAATGTTTATTAGCTTTGAAGCCAATTAAAATGTGTTTTATACCAAATGTATTGTAAGAACATAATAATAGCAAGTAAATGGGGGGCACGCGAAATAATAACCGACTCAGTACAACAAAGAAATAAAAGGCTTGTATTAATATATCAAAATTTACATTTACAATTGAGGTATACAAACTGACGAAAAGTTATTCAGCTACCTATCAAGGAACAAGGAACCCCAAACTGAGCCAAAAGTGCTCATGGAAGAAATACTCACTGAGCCATTATACACGTTCCTACAAAGTGACAGTATGGATACAGAGTTACAAAAATTAAAATATACAGTCCACAGTCAATGACGTAAAAATGCAAGAGCTATGTCGATCGAAGACAGAAAATTCCAGAGCTACACGGATACGTTGGGAAACTCCTAAAACCCATGACCATGTTTGTTTAATGCAGCACGCCGCACATCTACAACAAAAGGAGTCAGTGGGATAAGATTTACGAATCAAATATGAACACAATCTTCGATAAACCTTTATTCTGAAAATCAAAAAGACCCATTATTCATACCACCACAAACAACTACTTACTCAAAAGTTTAAACCAAGATAAAAAGCCTACAACCACTAACCCGCTCATATATTGAAAACCTTTATCAAATCAAAATTAATTTAAACTCAACATCACGATCTCCAACTGCCAAAAACTAACCCCTCAACTGATTTTATAACCCCAAAAGCTACAAGATATAATAAGTAATAGCGCAACCAGGCCCAATGCAAACCTAGTAAAAAACGTGTAATAGTTTATGGATTATACTCACCACAGTTTATAAAATACCCAAATATGAGTGAACTATCGACCATACAGAGCTATACAAAGCCTTTATGAACTATAAAAGATTATAAAGGAACTTATTTTATATAATGTTTATTCATGCACGCAGCAAGATATTTATTTGATGAGATAAAGCCATTCTACAATTTACAAAAGTTGGTTTGACCAGAGATATATAGGGATTCCGGAAAGATATCGGCACACTCCAGAATTACAAAAGAATTGAGATACCAGAATTCCTACGCCAACAAGAGAGTTTATTGGAATCGAACTATTCTAAATAACTAACCACTAATTATTAAACTGCATTTCATTGGAGCTATTATGTACGGGAGAAAGTTATGATATATTCAAATTCCTAGGAGTTAGATAACAAGATATGGAGGAGATACCCATGATACGCCAGCTTACTCAATCCATATGCAAAAACCAACAGTCACAAGAGCAGTAAGGAAAGAGTTTATTTTCGGAGGAATTATTACCAGATTTGCAAATTTTGGACAAAATAACCCCACCATATTATGTTCAAATGTCCAGGAAAGCTGTGTCATACAGATGTCCAAATTGAATGAAATACGTGGAAAGAGAACAAAGAAGGATATAGAAAGAAAAGTCGTAAAATAATAGTAAGAGTCATTCATGACACACAAAAGGTCGTTCATGAAAGGTCATATGTGAAATATTAAAGAGTCATATTGAATAGTAAGATTCATATTTTAATAGTAAGATCATTGGTAAAAGTTTTAGTCATTGTACATAGTATAGGTCATTAATTTAAAAGTTTTTTTTATTTTCTTGTGTCGGTCGAAAATAACAAATGCCATGTGTAAAGTAGTGTCGGCCACTTGGCCAAAGTAGTACGTTTTTGTATATAAAGAAGGGTTCCCCTCATATAATAAATCTTTCTAGCAATATTCTTTGTAGCTATATTCATTGTTGTCTATTTAATTAATTATTCTTTCAAAAGATTTTATATTTTTTTATTTTTATCAATTTATTTCTGCCGTTACTTATGTTGTTGTTGTATGTATAGTTTTTACATCAATCTTTGCTGTAAATATTTTACTGCCTGGTGTCTACTTCTATTCCAGACATTTCAATATAGAACTATTAAGTTTATTTACCTGCGTCGCGTATTTCTACTTGTATCTGTATTTTAGACTGTTACAACAAATATATCAGTGTTACCACCCACCCCTTTTCTGCAATTGTATAGCTTAAATTTGATTCCAGCTTTGTTTTAATAACCTTTGGAACCTGTATTTTAACTTCAGGAAACTGCCGACTATGAATAGGAATTGGCCTTGTGGCTCAATCAATGCCAAAGGAAAGAGTCCTTCAAAACTCGAGGGAAGCCGATTTATACATAGAAAAGAACAAAACAAAGATAGAAATTAGAAATAGAGCACACCATAAATGAGCTTTCACTTAACATTGAATTAATCCCCACATGATTAGTAAGACACCAACTAGTAGTGACAACTAAGCCATTAAGGCTAATAGTGACTAAATGGAAGGGACTGACATATTTACTAAGACAAAAAAATGACAAGGAAGCCATTGTTAATCTAAAAATGGAGCAGACCATTATAATTGATGCCATTACAATGCAATATGAGTCTTAGCAAAAGGAGTAATAAATTCATGTATAGGATAAAATTAAGCTTGTTGAACAAGAGCAAAGCAGTGGATAAAATTAGTAAAATATGCTACTATTTTTTATGAAATTTTAGGCATGAATGAGAGAGGGACTTTGACACTTAGGGGTCGTTTGGTACAAAGATCAATAATGCAGGGATTAGTAATGCATGGATTAATAATGCAGGGATTAGTAATGCAGGGATTGGTAATTGTAACGACCTGTTTAGTCGTTTTGAGCAACAGATTTTATTCTGGAAAACTTGCAGAGGTTACGGAGGCCACTATCGGACCGTCAACGGTCACGAACGGACGTTCCGTGGAGGTGGCGTTCAAACACTTAGAAATCTGAAATTTGGTACTGAAAATCGACTCTCTGAACTCCGTGACTGAGTGGCAGGACGGAACCGTCCATGCCGACGCCCTCACAATCCATCCACTTTTAAGACATGAGTCCTCTGTAGCATGCGACGTGGACAGCAGGACGGACCGTCGCAGGCGCGACGGCCCGTCACGGGCTACTCAATCCCAGTTCGGGTCGAATTTCTTTACGACGTTTTACGGGACGTTGTTGACTATTCCTGTTTAATATTTATAAAGTTAAGGTTAATTTAATAGTCTAATTTATTTGGGGGTTTAAAAGAGGTAACCGTAAGGTTAATAGTGATATTAGTGCCATCTTTAAACTTAAATTATATAATATTAGGGTAAAGAAAGAGGGTTTGAATAAAGAAAAACAGAAAGAGAAGGAAGAGCGAAAGTCGAACGATGAAAGAGGAGAAACGAAGAGAAACAAAGCTTGGAAATTCTTGCTTGATCACTAATCTTCGGTGAGGTAGGTTATGGTTTTGTTTATACAATAACTATCGTAGTAAACTCTTAATAGCGAATGATGGTGTTTGGGTAGTATTATTAAGTCTTCGATATGCTTAATTGTGTGTAGCATTATGCTCTTATCTCTATATATATGTTTGTGGTAAATAAGCTTGATGAAGCCATTGAAGCTTGAATCGTGAAGGACGCTAATCTACTTTGTAATGATGATGCCTTGGTATAAGAAGGCTTCCTGACGAAAGTAGTGATATTATGGGGATCGGGTGCCACGTTCCGGTACCAGGGATAGAATATTAGTATCGGAGTGACGTTTCGCACCGGATAGTATATGAATCGGGTGCGCACGTTCCGGTACAGGATAGAATATGAGGATCCGTAAGTGGTCACGTTCCACACCAGGATGAGTAATATGGATCGGTTCCACGTTCCGACCAGGTAGAATTAGTGGGACGGGTTTCAACGAACCTACACGTAGATGTAAGGTGATCGAGTTTTCACTTACCGACATCCATAGAATTAGTGGGACGGGTGTCCCTAACCCGACACGTAGATGCGGGGATCGGGAGTGTCCACGTACCTACACATAGACATTAGTGGAAACGGGTTGTCACGAACCGACCGTGATGTGGGGATCGAAGTGTCCGTACCGACACATGAATTAGGGGATGCGGATTGTCACGTTCCGCACATAGTAGTGGGATCGGAGTTTGTCACGTTCCGACACATAGTAGTAGGGTGATCGGAGTGGTCACGTACCGACACAAGGGGTAGGAATAAAGATAATGATCTTGGAAAAGATACTAATATAATACTCAATCTAAAAGAACATGTGCCAAATGAGTATGGTATGGGAGGCTTAAGTCCCTCACAGATATGTTTTCGGTGATGCATAAATGATGTTTGTACTTGTTGCTATCACATGTTAAGAATATTAGTTGATTTTATGATGTTATCTTGAGATAATATTGCGGTTCTATTTTAGTTGGCCGATGATATCTACTCAGTACTTGTGGTTTACTGACCCCCTACTTTTATTTTTCTTCTTGTTACTTTTGTGGAGTGCAACGAACGTTCCGTCATCTTCGACTCAACATTAATTCTATCTATTCTATCATCCAGCCTTCGTCCACCCCGATCTTCAGTGGCTAATGCTTCTAGCTTGGACTGGATCGCCTCCTCATTCCTCGATGCCTTTGAGTTTCCGGCATAGACTAGCTTTTATTGTTTTAGCTCTTAGAAGACTCTTATTTAGTAAATTGGATCCATAGTGTTCTTGTGGTGATGACTTCCAGATTTTGTTGGGGAATTAATAGATGTTGAATTTTAGAAGTTATTGAATTGTCTTTTATTTTATGAGTTTAAGTCTTCCGCCATTGCTTATTTATATTAAATTGACATGATAAGGTTGAGATTGGTTGGTTCGCTCACATAGAGGGTAAAATGTGGTGCCAGTCGCGGCTCGGTTTTGGGGTCGTGACAAACTTGGTATCAAGCATTAGGTTCGTTGGTCTCATCACACAAGAACAGGTCTCGTAGAGTCTTAAAAAGAACGGTAGGGGGGAGGGACGCCTTTTACTTTTCTTGAGAGACTATAGACTTTAGAAAATCCATTCTTTCTTTCTTTTCTTTCGGCTATTACTTGGATCCAAATTGGTATCTATGTGCTACAAATTGGTATCTGACCATCTTCACTCTATTTCCGCATATGGTAGAACTAGAGCACGACTACGACAACCACTACGCCAACCATCAACTCAGCAAGACAAGAACTCTGAGCCAGCCACTGGGGCTGTAAGCTCGAAGTGAACAGTGGGCAAGAGCGCGGTAGAGGTCGTGGGAGGACTTCTCTAGAGGGAGAGGACGAGCACCCTACCCATCTGTGCAGGGCGGTGATCTCCACCGACTGAGGAAGTATTTGTAAGAGCATGGGAGATGGGAGAATGACAGTACATAAGGAGGAAATTCCACCCCAACCTACCCCCATGAGAATGATCAATCATGGTTCTCGCTTATCTTAGTGAGTTTTCTTTCAGGGACGGCACCACGCAATGTTTTCTGCACCAACACTCCGGTTTTCCAGAGGTACAACTGCAAAGCCCTATGCCCCTCGTATGGATGCCTCGTGGGACGTAGGCACGTTTCGCACGTCCTGACAACTGGTCCTATTATGAGAAACGAAATGATCACACTGAACTTTTAGTATGTTTCTTAATAAAACCCTCACAATCTTCAGGGCAGAATTGAGGATGCTAACGATTTTCTGGTTGAACTGTCATGAGCTCTACACAAGATGGGTATGTATAACGGGTTGGTTTTGAGTTTTTCGTAGTTATCGTTTCAAGGGAACGCCAAAATGTGGTGGCGGTCACATGTTGAATGTCAACCCAACAGAGGCACCACCTATGACTTGGGCCATTTCTCTAGTATTGTGTTAGGAAAGTATATCCCCCGTACTTTGAGGGATAGGAAAAGGGATGGTTTTTTGAGCCTAGAGCAAGGTGGATTCGGTCAATCATTATGAGGCTAAGTTTTGTGCATCTATTCCAGATATGCCACCACCCACTATGTTTCAGTCCACAAGAGCGGATTCGCCGTTTGTGAAGGGGGTGGATCAGAGTTTTGCGATTCAGCCTTACAGGAGCGGCTACGGCAAAATCCTTCCAAGAAGTGGTAGATTTTTGTAGTAGAGGTGGAAGAGTGAAGCCAGATGAATCACCACTGCTGTCGACATCCAAAGATGTTTCGAAAGGGAGGTTGAGTTTAATTGTTCTTACTCTAGAGGGACTGGTCCGGAGGTTATCAAGTTTGAACCCATTCAGTCTTCACTACAGATGTAGTTGGGGTCCACCCTCAGACCGGTCAACACTTCCCCGAGAACCTATGCGTGAATGTAGAGGAGGTGTTATGGTGTGGGGAGACTGGGCTATCAAGAGGTATTGTCCAAAACAAGTGATAGACCCCCACCATTAGAGGTAGAGGTGGTCATGGGCAGAGGCCTTATTCCGTAGACGAGGTGGTCGAGTAATGGTGTCAACAAAATGCCGGGGTGATGGTCAAACTGGAGAGCCACTACATAACACATGGTAGGGGCAATGGACAAACAAACGAAAGGGCCCATTGTTATTGTGCCTTTCCCTGGGAGAATCGGAGCGGAGACATCTGATGCTGCATCACAGGTATCTTCTGGTTTGTTATTGCATGGCATCTTATTGTTTGATCCTGGATCACATTTTCTTATGTATCTTTCCTCATTTTGCTGGTCCTAAATCACATTATGAAATTACTTGGATATGTCCTATTCGTGTTTCGACTCCGTGGTTGATCTGTGGTAGTTGAAAAGGTATATAGGTCTTGTTTGGTGAACTTGTGTTTGGAGCAACCTATGTAGATTTGGTTATCTTAGAAATGGTTGAATTTTGATGTCATTCTGGGTATTGACTTTGGCTTTCTCTGCAATTTGCGATCTTGGATTGTAATGCTAAAACGGTGACTTTAGCCAAGCCGGGGACATATCCGTTAGTGTGGGAGGAGTGACTACACTTCCAATCCGGTTGCCCGGATCACTCTCCTTTCTTCGTGCTAATAAAATGGTTAGTATAGGGTGTTTAGCTTCTGGCACATCTCATGAGGACACTACCCAAGTAACCTTCGATTGAGTCGGTTTCGGTGGTCCTTGAGTTTCTTGATGTGTCCCTGCAGATCTTCCGGTATGCCCACAGATAGGGATATTGGACTTCGTATTGATCTTGAACCGGGTCTCGCCCCATTTCTATAATACCCCCTTTATGAATGGCCCCCCGGCGAGTTAAGAGAGTTCAAAGCCCAACTTCAAGAGTTGTTAGCAAAGCTTCAAGACCAATGCATCTCTGGGGTGCTCCGGTGTTTGTTTGTAAAGAAGAAGGATGGGAAGTTTTCGGATGTGCATAGACTACCGACAATTGAACAGGTAACCATAAGACAAGTATCCTCTTCCCTCGCATTGATGAACTTTGTTCATCATTTACAAGGTTTCTTTTGTCTTTTCTAGATTTGACTTGAGATCCGGTTATCATCAATTGAAAATACGGGCAACGGATGTGCCAAAGACTGCTTTTAGAACCAGTATGGGCATTACGAATTATTTGTAGTGATGTCTTTTGGGGTCTTATGACGAATGCCCCTGCTGCGTTCATGGAGTTTGATGTACGGGATTTTTAAAGCCATATTTAATCTCTTTGGGATCGTATTTTTGATGATTATACTGATATACTCCAAGAGTAAGAAGAACATGAGGAGCAGTTTGAGAATGGTGGTAAAGAAAACAAAAAAAGTGGGAAATGTTGAGGGAGAAAAAAGCCTTTAATGCCAAGCTCTCGAAGGGTGAGTTTTTGGTCTAATTGCATTGTCCTTCGTGGGGCACAGTGGGTTTCTAGATGGATGATGGTGGAATCCTTCTAAGATCGAAGTGCGTTAAGATTGGGTTAGACCTACTCATTTGTGTCAGAAATAGGAGGCTTGTTGGGTTAGCTAGCTACTACCCGCCGATTTTGTCAAGGATTCTTTTCTATTTTGCTTCCCAACTGACGAACTTGACTAAGAAGAATGTTCCATGTGCATGGTCGTCATGAGTGTGAGGAAAGCTTTCATAGACGCTCAAGACTCCTGTGAACTACTGTGCACCAATTCTCACCTTGCCAGTGAAAGACAAAATTTCATTGTTTATATTGTGATGCCATCCTATCGGTTTGGGTGCAGTGCTAATGCAAGAGAAGAATGTGATTGCCTTATTGCTTCAGACAATTAAAGGTGCATGCAACGTAATTATCCGACCATTATTTAATAGTTGCTGCAGGGGTTGTTTTGCATTAAAGCAATTGAGACACTACTTATTATGGGGTTAAGTTGTGAGGTCTATACGGATTCATCGTCAGTCTACAGTATATCTTCACTCGAGAGATTGATTTGAGAACAGAAGGAGATGATGGAACTACTGATGACACGAACATACTATCTTGTATCATCCGGGGAAGGCGAATGTTGTAGCGGAGATGCTTAATAGAAAGTCGAAAGCAGGGTAGTCTAGCTCACGTTTGCAAGCTTCTAGGCGCCCATCGTGGCTAGAGAGTTTCCGATTCTGCGACGAACCTTATGAGATTAGAAGTAAATGGAAGGTAGGATTTTTAGCTTGTGTGGAGGCAAGATCTTCTTTTCTTGACAAGATCACGGGAAAACAGTTTGATGACAGAAACTACGTCCAATCCAAGATCAGGTGTTGCAGGAGAGGCCTAAAGAACGACAATCGATGAGGAAAGGTTTTTTGAGTATTAAGGGGAGGGTATGTTGTCACCCCGCGTCGCTGTTTGATCAACACTATTCTGACAGAGTCTTATAGTTCAAGTTATTCGATACATCCGGGGCACCAATATGGTACCGTGATGACCGAAGCAACACTTCTGGTGAGAAGAATGAGGCCCGTGAATATTGTTGGATTTTATTGCCAAATGTCCAATTTCAACAATTAAAGTATGAACACCAAAGGCCCTCAGAACACTTCAGAGACATTGCCCATTTCCGAATGGAAATGGGAGAGAATTTGCAATGGACTTCGTGTTGGTCTTCAAGACATTGGGCAAGTTCGACTCCATTTGGGTGATTGTGGACAATTAAACTAAGTCTGCCTCATTTCATTCCGGTTAGAGTTGACTTACAATGTCATAAAGTTTAGCCAACTTTTAACATCTCCGAAGTGTTCGATTGCAGGAGTTCCACTATCCAGCATATCAGATAGATGGTACGCATTTTTACCTTCTAAGTTTTTTGGAAATTGCATGCAGAATTGGGTACTAGGTTGACCTTGTACAGCGTTCCATCCTCAGACCGATGGTCATCTTAGCGAACATTCAAGTTTTGAGATATGCTTCGGCATGTGTGATAAATTCGGTGTTCCATTGGGATAAGCTTCTTACCCTTAGCGGAGTTTCATACAATATAGCTCATCAAGCATTGATATGGCCCCATTTGAAGCATTTTCGGTGGGAGATGTAGGTCCCCCATTGGTTGGTTTGATGCATTCGATGTTAGACCTTGGGGTACTGATCTTTTGATGGTTCAATAGAACAATGATCTATCAAGAGACGCTTCTAAGCGCGCAAGTAGACAAAAAGAATCTGCATATCGAAAGGGGTTAAGACTAGAGTTCATGTAGATTTCATGGAGGGTAACAAGTCTGTTGAAAGTTTCACCATGAAAGGGTGATGCGGTTTGGTAAGAGGAAACTTAGTCCAAGGTATATTGCCCAGTGAAGTACTTAATGCGGTAGGGGGGTCGATTATGAAGTTGCCTTGCCTTCCCAGGGCTTGTCCGGAGTACTCCGGTATTCTCACCTGTGTCCGATGTTGAAAAGGATACCATGGGGATGGAATTACATTATCCGTTGGGATTCAGTTTTTGTCTTGATGAGATTTGTCTTTGCAGGAGGATCCCTGTTGCGATTTTAAGATAGAGAGAAGTTTCGCAGTTGGTCAAGGGAGATTGCATCTATCAAGTTCAACCAATGGAAGAATCGACCCTTGAAGAAGCCACTTGGGCAGAAGGGATGCAGATTGCGAGAACATACCACATCTGTTACAGATAGGTATTCCTTTTCGCCCTTGTTTTTCCCCTCTTGTGATCGTTCGGGGATGCGACGATGGGTAAATTGGTATCTATTGTACCGACCTGTTTTAGTCGTTTTGAGCAACAGATTTTATTCTGGAAGAACTGGCAGGGTGACGGAGGCCACGACCGGAAACCGCGCACGGTCACGACGGACCGGCCGTGCAGGTGGCGTTTAAAACACTTAGAATCTAATTGGGGACTGAAAATCGCTCTCTCTGAACGTCGTGACGGATTGGCAGAGCGTACCGCGCAGG
Source organism: Solanum habrochaites (assembly GCA_027704765.1). Taxonomy (NCBI): domain Eukaryota; kingdom Viridiplantae; phylum Streptophyta; class Magnoliopsida; order Solanales; family Solanaceae; genus Solanum; species Solanum habrochaites. The sequence goes on along the minus strand of JAKWJA010002310.1, from coordinate 58,619 downwards.
CGCGACGGCCCGTCACGGCGCGACGCCCGTACAGGCCATCCATTAAAACCGAGTCTCTGTAGCATGCACGGACAGCAGGACGGACCGTAGCAGGCGCTACGGCTCGTCAACGGGGCTCGCAATCCAGTTCGTCGGGTCGGATGTTCTTTACACTTTTAAGGACGTTTTGACTATTCCTGCTTTAATATAAAGTTAGAGTTAATGTTAATAAGTCTAATTCCTTGGGGGTTAAAAGAGGGGTAACCTTAAGTTTGTAGTGATTATTAGTGCCCATCTTTAAAACTTATTATATAATATTAGGTTAAAAGAAAATAGAGTTTGAATAAGAAAACAGAAAGAGAAGGAGAGAGAAATCGAACGCGAAGAGTAGAACTAAGAGACAATAGCTTGGGAAATTTGCTTGCTTGATCACTAATCTTCGGTGGAGGTAGTTATGTGTTTTTACACTATTCGTAGTAACCTATAGCGAATATATGTGTGGTAGTTTATTAGTCTTTCTTATTCTTAATTGTGGTGTATGCAATGATTGGCTCTTAATATATATATAGTTATGATAAATACATGATGAAAGCCATTGAATCTTGATCTTGAAGAAACGCTAATCTAACTTTTGTTACTGATGATGCCTTGTGAATAAAATAAGGCTAATGAACGAAAGTAGTGACATTAGGGGATCGGTTGTCCACTTCCGGTACAGGATAGAATATGAGGAATCGGAGGTCCGTTCAGACACCGGATATATATGGATCGGGTTCCACGTTCCGGTACAAGGATGATATGAGGATCGGATTGTCACGTTCCGACACAAGGATAGTATATGGATCAGGTGCCCGTTCCGTACCATGATAGAATTAGTGGGACCGGGTGTCAACGAACCGACACGTAGATGTGGGATCGGAGTGTCACGTCTAACCGACACATAGAATTAGTGGGACGGGTGTCACGAACCGACACGTAGATGTAGGGGATTCGGAGTGTCACGTACCGACACCACTAGAATTGTGGACGGGTGTCACGAACCACACGTAGATGTAGGGATCGGAGTGTCACGTACCGACACATTGAAATTAGGGGACGGAGTGTCACTTCCGACACATAGTAGTGGGATCGTGAGTGTCCCACGTTCCGACACATAGTAGTAGGGATCGGAGTGTCACGTACCGACACAAGAGGAATAAGATACTGAATCTGAAAGATCTAATATACTTTCCCAATTCTAAAAAAGAACATGTGTCCCAATGATAGGGTACATGGAGGCTTGAGTCCCTCACAGATAGTTCGGTGATGCCTATAAATGTGTTTGTTACTTGTTGCTAATCCATGTTAAGAATATTAGTTGATTTTATGATGTTATCTGAGATATTGCTTCCTATTTTAGTTGGCCGATGATATCTACTCAGTACTTGTTGGTTTTATTCTGCCCCTACTTTATGTTTTCTCTTGTTTATTGTGGAGTGCATCGAACGTGTGCCGTCATCTTCGACTCAACAGTTAATTCTAGCCACTTCGTCACATACCGGATCTTCGGGTGAGCTAAGCTTTTCTAAGCTTGGACTGGTCCCTCCTCATGTCTCGTGCCTTGAAGTTTCGGCATAGACAGCTTTTTATTTTGTTTTAGCTCTTAGAATACTCTTGTTTAGTCACGGATCAATAATGTTTCTTGTGGTGATGACTTCCAGATTTTGGATTAATAGATGTTGAATTTTAAGAAGTTATTGAATTGTCTTTTTATTTATGATTAAGTTCTTCCCATTGCTTATGTTGATATTAAATTGACATATAGGTTAGATTGGTTGTTTCGCTCACACTAGGAGGGTAATGGGGCCAGTCGCGGCTCGGGTTTGGGTCGTGACAGTATGCAGGGATTATTATTATCAGTGTTTTGGTTCATGTTTTTTTAACTAGTTTTGTGTGTGGGTTTCAAGCTCTAGAAAAAGCTTCTTCCAATTATCCCTTTGAGTTGTTTGAGATTTTTGTGTATCTCCTGTAATTGGGTCAAGGTAGATAATTGACGGATATATTATTTTTCATAAGCATTTTTAACAGATAGGAGAAAAAACTTTATCTATCATATTCATTACGTTCTCACTTAAAATTATTTGCGAGTAAATAATTGTCATCTATAATTTGAGTTAATATCTCAACACAAATGTCACTACAACTATAATAATATATAAGAAATTTAATTAAACTTTTATTTTGAATCCATAATTCTTTTTAAAAACTTTAGCATATATAAACGAAAAATAAACAATAATATAGCAAAATTAATTACACTATTTTTATTATCGAGATGTTTTATTTATATGTATATGATCTTTGTTTTAGACTACTTGTGTATGTTTAGGAACTTTCGTGAAGAGACGATATTTGACTTATGAATTTTTTTTAAAATTCATACACTCAACATTAGCATATTAGTCGGCTTATCCACATTTTTATTAATACTAAGTGATTAATAAACTCAATGTTTTAAAAATAAAAAGTTATATCTAAATAATAACATTGTAAATTAATTTAAATTTAAACAAATTATAGTTAAATATAAAATATAAAACAACAAAATAATAAAAGGATTTAAGGGGTATTTTGTCTTTTCTGTAAGATTAGTCCCCATGGGATTAAATTAATACTACAATGGAATGGTATTAGTTATACACACCCTCTAATCCCATGTAGGGTGTATAACTAATCCATGGATTGATCCAAAAATCCTACCAAATATTGAATTAAATAATACCACACTTAATACTTGGATTATTTTCCCTAATACTCCCTACCAAACAACCCCTTACAACTTTACTAGAAGGGGGAGTAGGAAGAAGAAAAATGTTTCATTTAACGAATAAGATTAGATCTTCAATAAATAATTATCGAGACTATGACCAACTTGTCATCAAATTGCAAGAAGATAGAGAGCGATAATGAACATGTAATCGAGAGCTAAGACAAACGAAATGATATTTGTTACTAAGAGGGACAGAGAGATGACAAACAGTGTTAAACATAGTCACATCTTGGAGATTCCAAATGAAAAGGAAAAACTATATTAAATGATTAGACACGAAGCTTTGAAAAAAAAAGAAACACAAGTGAAAAACAAGCACAAAATCATTGAATCGAAACTAGATGGCTACTACACCCAACAAACTTTAGCCAATACAATATACAATCCACGAAGCTTTAACTCGATATTGCAACTAAATGATGGAAACGACTAAGAATAGTTGTGTCAATGCTAAAACAATCATCAGTCGAATAATAGCTAACAACAAACAACCACGAAATAAGGATCTTTATAACATCAAATAACAACGCATTGAGATAGAGGAAGAGACGAGGATAATGCCATAAAGGAAGAAATGTTACCTTTTCCTGTGCAGCGAAATGTACAAGACGAGCAGAGGATCAACGACTTCAAATATAACTTCAGACTTCAAAAATCCGGCAAGGGAAGTATATATTTAAGATGTATTTCTTATAAAGATGTTGTAGTTTAGTCATTCTTTTTCTCTGTAAGTTCTTGCCTGAGGATATATTTCTCAAACTCTACTTACCAACTAAAAAATCACTGTTTTTTACCCAACCCTTGACTTTCTGAGGAAGAGGGTGTATATATAGACAAGGAGACATGGCCAGATGGGGGGAAATCGGGTAAAGCAAAGGGGTGAATTCGAAATTTGAGTTCCCTCTTGGATAAGGCTTCAAACTCTACTCTTGTACACACTTGTGAAATTTCTCAACGGGATGAAGAGGATAGCTGTTGATTCCAGGCAACGCAAGGACGAGAAAGGCTTCAAGATTGCTCCACCAGAATGATGAAGGAAAATCTTTCAAAACGGTCTTCACACGGAGAGGAGAGGACGACGCGCTAGAGTGGGTTTGGATTGCGATTTTGGTTCGGTGGGATGGATGAGTTTCTGGGTTTCACGTTTCTTCGCTGGACTGCGTGAGGAAAAAGAGGAAGAACGCACATGGTCGGTTTATTGTATTGTATTGCATTGTTGCTCGATTATTTGGAATGTGTTATGGAGTTGGACTAATATTGTTGGGTTTCTTTAGAATTAAATTGGGTTGGTTTTGCGGAAAGTTGAGCTGCTGGAAACAAGCCCAAATTTTGATCTATTAAAGGGTTAAAAGTATTTAGCCAATAAGAATTAATATAAATTAATTAATGAGCTTCTTAATCTTAATGAACTGAAATAATCAACTTAATTGTAAACTAAAGAATTCAAAATTATAATCATAATTTAAATTAATTTATTGAGATGATTTTTGAAATGCTTATAAAATATACTAATTACATATATAATTATAAAATGCTATAACATTCTGCTAAAATTACTTAAAGTAACCTAAAAAATATTTGAGTTTTATAAAGCTAATTATTCTAAACTATTATAAATTAGGAAGCTCGGAAATTAATTATTTTAAGGGAGGGTCAAAATTGGGTGTCAACAGCTGTCCCTCATTTTACTTGGTTGATGCGAGAAATTCGAAGAAAATAAAATTGATCTAGCCAATTTTGACCGACCACCTATTCATCTTTTGGAGAAGGGATTTGGTACGGACTTTAGAAATTATGATCGAACCCCAGAAATTGGTTTACTTGGATTGATGCAAGAAATTTAATACGCTTGATTCCGATATCAAATTATGAAGAGACCGAGATGCTTGATAATAAGATTTTAAGAGAGGATGTAGAATAAAGTTTTCAACATTGATCCCACCTACATATCCTCAAATCAGGGAATCAGGCTGCTTGTGGTTCAACTCGATTGGTTAAAAAGAAAATCTATTATGGTAGATAACCTTTGTTTCTGGAAGAGTCGAAAATAAATCGAGTATGAAAAAGAGACTTGCACTTCTTAGTTTTTAATTTGGTGAACTTCACACCCATAATTAAGAACTTACACAGACGTAATTTCCAAAGCTTGCCTCCAGTGAAAACCAAAACTTTTCGGATGCGAAACTAAAATTGGAAAACCTAAAGAAAAAAACACATACCTTCTTATAGGAATGTGTCACGACCGTGGATTACCCCCTAGACGTAACAGGATTCTTCGTCCTCGAAGAGGACTTGGACTATCCCTTAGCATTCGTCATAACATATCATAGGTCGAAAATGTGGAAAATTAAAAACTTTTACATAGTGAAGTATACTTAGAATTCTCACATATCATATATGGTGTTTACATAGACTCCTCGCTTATTACATAGACTTCTCATTTAGGAAATATAACCAAACCATAAGAAATAGTCTAATACTTTGTCTCACATTGAACCATCTAATAGAGAATTACAATGTTGGGCATAACCCTTACTTCAATACAATATGCCACATATACGCTTACAACAATAGTCTCAAAAGATGAAGGAATGAACAAGTGTCTTTAGACATAAGCAATATCATAGCTAGATGAAGAATGACAACATCCTCAAACATGAGGACCTACCAATAACTTGTGAAATCCAATCTTCCTTCAAAATGGCCTCCTACACTCCAATAGCCTAAACCTACATTGTCTGGGAAAAGGAAAACAATATACGTTAGTACATCTACTTGTACTAAGTATGGAAACATATGCACATAGAAACTTTGAAATCATGCTTAAAAGAACATTTTTTTCTAAACCGTGCTAATAACTTTGAAAGCCTTTTATGCACATATAAGATCATATACAAGTCAATATGCATAACATCATTAAGACAAGTTCATATACAAGACAAGACCAACATCATCATAAAGTCATTTTAATATGAATAACTCCAACATAATGTCATAACAATAATTCATATACAAGAGTTCATAACATCAAAGCATACAAAGACCCTTACTCACCATCCCATCCCAAGCTACAACGTGGCAATGCTCATGGTTAAGCGCCCATAACCCCACCCCACATATCAATAAACCTAAACAGACCATAAGTATGCCTTACTTCATAAAACATAACATCATGTGTAGTCAACATCATATATAACAATAACTTAGACCAATAACATGTTCAATCCAATGAAACTAATACTAGGACCTAAAAACGGTACATGTCAACCATAATCCTTTCATTCATATAATAAGAGCATAGAAACAACCTCCTAGGACTCCTCTTAAGGACAACTTGTGCAATGTATAGGTAGATTCCCATACCCCTACCTACACTAAGTAGAACTCCTTAAGTCACCGTAGTTAGTGTTCACTTCATTACTTTCATTCTTTCATTTTACTTTCAAGAACAATTGCCTTAACCGATAATAGACCATGTGAGCTGAACATAGAATTCTGTGTCATGAAACCCCATACCAAAAGAAGGTGGTCTATTTGCCAAGGTAGAACCAACATGAATATAACATTCTAGGTGGATCCACCAGCTAGTATTCCTATGGAGACAACATAGTTAAGGAACTAAGAGATATGTATTGAACCCTCTATATGCCCATTAGAATTGGAATCATAAGAAACTATAGGGTGAACCTCCCTTCCATTGGGGAGTCAACACCTCTCATATTCAAGTTCACTAAATGAAGCTAAAGTCCCTTTTTGAAATGCCTTTAATCCTTTCTTAATCATCAAATCTTTATATAGACCATATGAGACTAACCCCTTGTATAATCATGTCATTAGCTCATTAAGTATTGCATGAGAATTTCTTTTCAATACAACCTTTCATGTAGTGAGATCATCATATCATAATCATATTATAGAAAGGCACACAAGTGATTTATTTTCAACCTTGTATCATCATACCCTTAACATGATCTCACAATTCAACATTTTCATGACATTTCATCATAATCATCATATTATCATCTTCTTAATCTAATCACATACTCCCCCCATTTAAAAAAGAATGAAATCCTTTCCATTTTAGCCTGTTTCAAAAAGAATGACCTCTTTCTTTTTTTGGTAGCAACTTTTCACGTGTCATGTTTAAGGCCACATGATCAAAGAACAATTTTATACATTTGATATAACTTTAATTTAGGACCACATGATCAAAAATATTCTTTATTTTCTTAAACTCCGTGGCGAGTCAAAGTAGACCATTCTTTGTGAAATGTAGGGAGTATAACACTTCAATTGAAACATCATCATCAAGTATAAACCATCATCTTTGAAGTAAAGAACTCCATATCATAAAGTCTTACCAGATAGACTTCAAAATCCTTCTTCAAGTTCTTATTATCAATACGACAATACTCATCCATCAATTAACGTATTATCACCATATAATAGTAATCTATACACGAACTAAGTCAATTGTATCATCACTAATCCAATCAACCTCAATTCATAACCTAGGGTTAGGGAAAATGGTTCAATCATGGATTCTTTCATAGTACTAGGTCAAAGACTATGAACTTAAAAAAATCATAATATTTCAATAATAATCAAGGAAATTCAACATTAAATCCAATTGAAAGATCATTCACGAAATTGGAAAACCCATGTTTTTGGCATCATTAGAAACCAATTTTAAAGAGCTTTTTGGGAAAAGGGATCCCAAAAGTGAATAGCTTCCATACCTTAGGATTCCTTGAATATTGATGGAGAAAATATTGAGTCTTGAAGCCCTAGTGAAACTTGAAGCTTGGTCTTTAATGGGGTCTTGGAATAGAGAGAGAAAGTAGAGAGAAGTTAGAGAGAATTGAGTTTGGGTATTATGAGGTGTTAAGTTAGTTTGAGACTTAGGGTAGCTTATATAGTCATTTAAATAACTTAATTAACCACCCCTTAACCCATAATTAATCACCTAAATAATTAACTGATTCCCCTAAGCTTGGTTATTTTAAGACAGTGCACCAAGCCCAATCGATGACTGCACGTCGACGGCCCGTCGACCAGACCATGACATCGTACTGGCGCTCCGTGGTTTTGGTCAGAGAGGGTGTTTTGAGAAATTTTTGAAATGTGGCTAAGTACTGATCAATGACCACCATCGACGTGCCATTATGGCTCGTCGATTGGTTCTGTCCTTAGCCACTATCAAATGAAAGTTTTGGGGTCAAATGGAAGAGTGATCTCAAGGACCCTTAGTGTGGTCCTTGGAGATTCGTACCCTAAACACACTCTAACACATGTTTAACACAATTTTACAAAATTTGACTAAATTTCGACTCTTAAAACCCCTTTAAACATGCCAAGTCACACTAGTTCACATTTTAAAATTCTTCGAACGTCATGGTCATTTCTTAATGCTTTGATTGTAACACTTCCTAACTAGTTCCAACACATTAGTTTAGGCTTGGAAACAATATTTTAAGGCTTGGTTCATATAGTGAGGCTCTAGAATAAGTCATAGACTTTAGGAGTGTTACTTTATCCCCCCTTGTGAACATTCGTCCTCGAATGATACCTAAATCTTTTTATAGGGAGAGAATGACTCAAGACTAGAAGCCCAACCAACAACAACATAACAACATAAACACATTATGATTACATCATAGGAGTATTAAACTCCCTTCAAAACACTTACCAGACATTACCATATCGCACTCAATTCATAACTATCACATATAAGAGCTCAACATCACAACATGAGGAACTACCCTTCTCAACGTCAACATGAGCTCTACATGATCATCAAGAGTTACAATGTAAACCATTTTTCAAGACATATTAAACATGCTCACTACTATTTCATGAAGGTAACTATACACATAACACAAATAAGTGCAAGTCAAGCAAAAGAGCATTTTCCCAAGAAAACTCATTTTAACATGAACCTTTATCAAAACATGCACATTTTAGCAAAGCAAGTCAAGTTCAACATTAATTATTATTTTATTTTAAGAGGATTACTAACCTCAACTTTGGCTAGAATTTTGAGAAAAAAGATGAGGATAACGTGACTTCATGTCAGCCTCGGCCTCCAATGTTTCTCCCTCAACTAGATGGTTTCTAGGATTCTTACGAAGGCCATCTCTTTATTCCTCAACTTTTGACTCGATGATCTAAGATTTCAATCGGAACCTCTTCGTAAGAAAGGTTCTCATGAACTCCTAGACCTTCAATCGGGAGAATGGATACTGGGTCACCTACACATTTCTTGAGCATGGAGACACAAAACACTGGATGAACCGAAACTAGTTCACTTGGTAGTTTCAACTTTCAACTCATAAAAAAGTTTTCCAATCCGTTGCAATACTTTAAAAGGACCCCCATACCGGGGACTAAGCTTTCCCTTTTTATTGAATCTCATAACTGATACGCTCAAACTTACTTCTCAAATAAGAAGTAAATCGGTCGCGTCAAGTCAATAACCAACTAGTGATGTTGGGATCGTTTCCCACGAGGAAAATATCTAGACTTAACTTACCTTGTTATTACTATTGTGTCGGTGAGATACTTGTGATAACTTCCTTCAGAAAGTCAAAACATAAAATGTAAAAAGTGGGGGTTTGTATTTCCTAATAAGTACAAGAACTAACTAAATTGAAATAGACAACTAAAAAGTTTTTTGAAAAGTTGGATTTAATCAATTAATCAAAGTAACTAGGGTTTACGTGTTCCCCACATTGTCATAAACTTGTAATTCTAACTATAACAATTCTTTCCTAGTATCTTGCCTGCAAAGTGATAAGTTATGTATTTCTAAATCTTTGGTCCCGGCATCTAGAAAATCTCACTCTCCTCACCTGGGTCCGGCTACGGGTGTTGCTTTCCTAACCCTTCGCGTACCTTCATATTAAGCATCGTATTCGATATTGAACTAAGTTACTACCTAGTACCATCAATACTAGCCATTAGATAGTATAAGCAACGAAATCTATGTTAATAATTCTTTGCCGTTAATTCTCTACACTCCTTGGTCCCTGCACGTAGCATTAAGGCGAGTTTCTAGCGTTTATCATCCGTTAAAAGACTTCTAGCGAAGAATTAATGAATACATGCAGACACATTCTAGAAATGTTTATTTTATCTAGGGTTTATCTATTATTTGCCTATGGTTCCCACAACCCTGTTCTGGTTTTTAAGTTACTCGCATCGCCATAACACAATTATAGTCAAATAAATTAAATAGAGTTCATGTACTTACTTCATGAGAATAATAAAGTCCCAAAACGATTTGCTTGTTAATCCACCGAAAAATTACTTGCAAGATTCCTCAAAGTAGTCATAATCTCACGAAAATCTAAATGATGATCGAGAATCTCCACAATACAATATTTACGATACGGATTTCAAATAATCTCAGAGTCTAACTTCAGGGTCTAACCTCTAAAACAGGTTTCGAACTATTTTATAAAATACAAAAACTAATAAACAGCTGCATTCTAATTGCTGGGAATCTTGGCCAAAAGCGTCTGTTCGACGGGACACGCAACGACCGTCGTGGTCATTACGTACCGTCGTGGACTCCGTCCCCATATTGGTTGCATTTTCTTCTGCTGCTTTCCTCTTCATTCCCCTCAACGGCAAGTGTGAACGGAACCGTCATAGGCACAACGGTCCGTCGAGGGTGTGCGTTCAAAGACTTTCAACTCTTGCTGGAATCTGGGTACTAGGGATCACTTCTCTGATCTCACGACGAACCTGCAGGACGACCGTCATGGCCATGACGACCGTCATAACTTCTTAATCCCACACTTGTCAGACTTCCCCATATTCCTTCAGCACTCTCTAACGCTCCACCGTACGGACGCGTCACAAGCAATGCAGACCGTCATAGCTCCGTAGTTGTCTCTTCTGCATTTCTCTCTCAAAATCTCCGCACTTTGGCTTTTGGTTGGACAGATTTCCTGCAAAACAAAAGAAAAACTGTGTATAAAATTAGCACTAACAGGGCTTTTGGACGCACAAAAAACTTAAAGAAAAAGCATTAATTAAATACTGTAGACACGGTAATAAGGAATCAACACCTCAACTTAAAATTCTTGTTTGTCCCTCAAAGCGACGCACTATGACTCACTACACCATCTTTGTATCAATAGGATTTCAATGTTTACCTTTGCATCATTTGGCTATCAATCCGATTTTTTTTTTTTTAATCTCATCAAATCTATTGCATGCTATCAACTATTAGGCTGCAATTTTGTGGATTCGAACATGACACAGACTCACCATGCATTAAACCCCTATCCTCTTCAATTTCTCACCTGAGGGTGCCTAACAATTTCGGTATTGGGCAACTATGTCCTCACTTTAGAAACAAAAATCCTCATTTTTCACACAAGGATTCAGTTTGAGTATATGGATCCATTTCAACACTTCGCGTCTCATTAACAAAGTCACACTCAGTCAACCTCTTGCCATAAGCTTGCCCTATTTTCACTGCCTTAAAGTTCGCTATACAACCTGGATCACAATAGGACTTTTTTAGCTTGTAACATAGCTCAGGGCAGGTAGGGTACATTTAGAATACGTTAGTGACTTTTTTGCCCTCCTTGACAATCGGCTAAACCTTCCCTTTGTTATCATCTTATCGTGCCCATTTTTCTCATATTCTTCCCTTTGCTCAATTTTTCTCTTCTTTCTGTCAGTTGTGTAAGTGAGTTTTCTTTTTCTTTACTTTTCTTTTTTCTTTTCACTAATTTCTGAGTCACCTTTACTTTGTTCTTTCTCTCCTCTTTTGTTCTTTCAACCCCCCACTTTTCCAAGCATTCCCCATATAGCCCCCTCACTCATGCTTTTGCCATGAGTCCAGGTACACATACCCAAGCTTGGTCAGGAGCCAACGAAGGTTGTTTACTGTATTAGCCACCCTCAACTTATGCTTTTGGCATAAGCTGATGTGCACCTGTCCAAGGGAGGGGACCAGGGCCACACATTGTTCCCTCGAAAAGATTGTTAGGTGAAAAAGAAGTTCTAATTTAAGCTCCGATTATTGGGATCAAAAAAGGATAAATTTCAGTCGGTTTCTTTTATTTTTGGGTTAGAATTAAATGGGATTTCTTGAATATAGGGCGATGATCCTTTTCCTAATTGTTTGTGACAAACACAACACAGCTTCCGGTTAGGCATGACTAACCAGGCAATTCTAGATCAGCACCAATAGTGGAACTATTTAATTTCCTCACTCTCACTTACTTTCACGGTATCACTATACCAGATTAATTAGACACCTAGTTTTAATTAAAGACTGGGTACTGCAATGGGTGTAACTCTATTTCACGCTTAGAGCCACCAATTGTCATGTCTATGCCTAGTCATGCGTTTATTTTTCAGTTTTATCAGGATATCATTTTAGCCATCATGCGCTAGAATAAACTATGTTACAAAAGACTATCACAATGCCCGGTTCAACAAAATAATCAGTCTTTGGGGAAAAAGAACGCAGGCAAGAAAACCCCAAAAGAGGATAGTGAGTTGGGCTACTCCAGACTTCACCCTACACTCACTTCCATTACCCCACCCCCCACAAAAAAGCATGCAATTGTCCCCAATGCATAAAAAAATCTAAAATTATGAGGGGTAGTGAGCTACCTGTGGCGCATCGCGCCGTCGATCAACAAGCTGGTGGGGGGTCCGGTTTTTCCCCGAACCAAGCACATCCTCTGCATTTTGGAACAACACGAACCCTCAGTGGTGTCCTCATCCTAGTTGGTACACGCCTCATTGAGGTCCTCAATATCCACCGCACCATCAGTATATGCCTCCTGCTGTCTCTACAGTGCGGCGCCTAAGACGCCCCAGCCTCTATCTGTGATCTCTGATTGTGTGCTCCGCCTCCGCAAGTGAGGCGCTCCTCGCGGCCGTCCATCCTCTCGTCGCTCCTTCTTCCTTGCTGCTCGCAGCCTCATCTTCTGCTCGCGCCCCTCTCCTCTTTGCACTCTCTCGAGGGAGGTGGGGGGACTGTCTGAGGTGGCAACATTGGCCTCCAATACAGTGTCCTCTAACAGGCTCGCCAGGCTCTCCGGTCCTCTTCGCCTCGAGGAATTCGTGTCAATGTCTGCCCTAGACTGTCGACTTGCAGCCTGAAGAGTTCGACACATCTAACCGAGTTCCTGGGCGGCTAACACTCCTCAAACTCGAATGCATCTATCGCTGGTGAACCTATCAAGCTTCCCTACTGCATCCTTCCTCTCCATACGCTCTTCCGACTCATATCGACTTCTTCTGCCTCCACGGCTGGATATGATTGCAGAAAGTAGCCCATTGTGCCCTAGTTTCTGGACCCACAAGCGTACCAGTAACGGTAAGGGGCTGTGCGAGAGGGCACACGCCTGTGCTCCTACCGGGATAGTACTCTTCTACCGGGGTAGTGTCCCAGTGAACGCCCTGTGTAATGTGCGGGCCTGGGGGCTACCGTGTCGACCAGATTCACCGCAAGTGTGGCAAGCTCTAGATTGGGGCCCTCGACGTGGCCAAAACTCATTGGCCTCGTCTCTCGTCTCTGAGGAGGCCGACGTAACGGTACCCTGTGGGTCCTCAAATGATCTATGGTGCCATATGGGCACACTGCAGATCTGCAAAGGGCAAAGGATCATGCACGGAAAGGGGGTAGTGGGGGTGACGCTTGAATGCCCTCTCGTGCATTACTGCCTGGAGACGCCATGCGAATTCGACCTCAATCCAGCTAGCATGCGCCGCTATCACATTGGCGCGAGTCCAAGTGACGAGTTGTCAGCAAAAAGCTGTGGGGAAAGGCATGACTGACGAGCAGCCACAATAACTTTCGCGACGAACGGGAGGTTGGCCTTCCTTTGGCCCCCTTCGTTCTCCTGACCCATTTGCAACCCTCTCTCCTCGACTGATGTGCAGGGGCCAGTCCCACCTCTTGTGGGTCCTCCCCTCAGTGCTGGCTCTCGCAGAATGTCCATCCTTCCCTATCTGCCGCACGATAGTCAAACCTAGGCAGTGATTGGGGGTCCGAGTAGCATCTTGCACTCCTCGCCGTATAGGAAACCGGCATGGCTGGCATTGAGACTGTCAACACTGCACGCCCCGGACTCGACCCTGCTCCAATGGGGCCTGTTAGCGGAGCATCCCGCCTGTCGATCTGTGATCGGAAGAGTCGCTAGCATAGGACGCGTAGAACTCTCGTACCATCTCCTCGTTTTTCGTCCCAAGGACGTCTGTCCACCTAATCGATGCCTGGCAAGAGGTTATGAATCTCCGGCATCGGGGGGGGGGGGGTGGGAAGCTCCTTTGAGTACCCCCGCTCCAGGGTTGAGTGTTGAGTCTATAACACCTTTATCTCAAGACTTGCGTCGGAGTAAACTTGGAAACTGTGCCGCGACACACAACCATTTGGCTGGTCAGCGGCTGGTTTTGGGACCTGAACTGGTGGCGCCGGATGTGAGTCGAACTGTCATCCGCGATCAGACGAGCCGACGCTGGCAGCATGGCGTTGCGGGAACCTCAGCAGAGCCTGAAGCTTCCTCGACCATGATACTCCTAAGACGCTCCTTCCTCCTTTTGGCTTACCCCAAAGGGTGTGCCCGTTCAGTGGCGCGGGTCCCTCATCATCAACTGGAGGCAGTGACTACGCCGGACGCCACCTTTCTTGGGTGTTGCTCTGGGGCACTGTAGCACGGGACGGGGCGGAGGTGCCTGGGGGCACATATTCAATGGTCCCGCGCATCATCATTACCCATGAATCATCGTGGCAACGGGGCAACAGACTTGGATCGCCCCGCGTGCGTAGGACTCGGTCCTGCTTGGGTGCCATATTATATAGTACCTGCAAAGGATCCCTATTAGTACGAGTAATGTCAAACAGACAGGCAAGCTCATATTAACATTAAAATTTGAAATAGTGTGTTAGTAATTTAAACATGTATCAGCACGACGGAACGATGACGGCGCAAAATTTTGATACGCTCAACTTACTTCCAATAAGAAGTAACGCGGTCGGCGTCAGTAATCACCCAACTAGTGAGGGTTGGATCGTTCCCACGGGAAAAATATCTAGACTTAAACTTGTAACTTGTTATTACTATTGTTCGTTTGATAACTTCCATTAGAAATTACGAACATAAAATGTAAAAAGTGGTTTTGTATTCCTAATAGTAACAAGAACTAACTAATTGAAAGCGACACTTAACGTTTTTGAAAGTGGATTTTAAAAATTCAATTAATCAAAGTAACTAGGGTTTACGTGTTCCCACAGGTTTCATAACTTGATAATTCTAACTATAACAATTCGTTCCTAGATCTTGCATGCAAATGTAAGTTTATGTATTTCTAAATCCTTGGTCCGGCATCTAGAAAATCTCACTCCGACCTTGGTCCGGCTACGTGTGTTTCTTTTCCTAACCCTTATCGTTACACTCATATTACTCCTTTATTCGATATTTGACTAGTTTACTACCGTCGTACCATCAATACTAGCCCAAAAACATATTAGATAGTACTACACTAAATCTATGTTTTATATTATTTTCCTATTATCTACTCCTTGGTCCGGCAAGTGAGCATTAAGAAGGCGAGTTTCTAACGTTGATCATCCATTAAAAAGACTCTAATCGAAGATTATTACTCCATGCAGCACTATTCTAGAATGTTATTTTAGCGCTAGGGTTGTATCTCATATTGTCCTATGGTCCCACACCCTATTTAGGAGTTTAGTTCTCATCGCCAAAACACACATATTCAAAGATATTAAATAAGAGTTCATGTACTTTACTTCAATGAGAAAGAATAAAGTCCAAAAGATTGCTTTATTAATCACCAAAATTCCTTGTAACAAGAATTCTCAAAGTAGTCAATAATTCTCCTCCCGAAAAGTCTAATGATTATCGAGAATCTCACAATACAATGTTTACGAATACGGAGTTTCAATATCTCAGAGTCTCACTATCAGTGTCTAACCTCAAAAACGTGTTTTTTTCGGAACTATGGATAAAAATACAAAAACTAATTAAACAAGAATTCTAATTGCTGAAATCTGCCAAACGCGGCTTGGTTCTCGGACTCACGCGACGGACGCGTCTGGTCTGACGGACCGTCGTGGACTCCGTCGTCTCCTACTTGGTGCATGTTCTTCGGCTTCTTTCTTCTTCCCTCAACGGCAAGTGTGGACGGACCGTTCCATAGGCACAAACGGTCCTTCGAGGGTCCTTTCAAAAGACTTCAACTCTTGGAATCGGGGTACTGGATTCAACTCTCCTCTGATCTTTCACGACGAACCTGGCAGGACCGACCGTGCATGCCATGACGGACCGTCCACAGCTTCAATAATCCCCACTTGTCAACTTCCGCCATCTTTCCGTCAGCAAACTTCTCTACGCTGGGCCACCCCTACGACCTTCACAAGCATGACTGACCGTCATAAGCTCCGGAGGTGGTCTCGTCTGCATTTCTCGCTCAAAATCTCTCCGCATTTGGCTTTGGTGATTCCTTCCTTCAAAACAAGAAAACTTGTATAATTAGCACAAAAAGGGCTTTTGGGCGCACTAAACTTAAGGAAAAAGTATTAATTATAACGTGAGACCACGGTATATCAATAACCCTTTTCATCGGTGAAATTTTCAAGTACACCCAATCACCTACTTCTAATTCAAGATCTCTCGTTCTGTTGTCGGCATAAGACTTTTGCCAACTATAGGCTATTTTCAACATATCTCTTATCATCCGAATCTTTTAAAAAACCTTCATAGATTATCTCGGGATCAAGGAGTGAAGACTCACCAACCTTAAACTACCTAATCGGAGACCTACATCTCCTACCATAAAGTGCTTCAAATGGTGACATGGAATTACTCGAATGGTAGCTATTGTTATAGGAGAACTCAATCAACGGTGTGTGATCATCCCAATTACCTTTGAAATATATTACACAAGCTCTTAACATATCTTCTAGGGTTCGAATGGTACGCTCCGCTTGACCATACATTTGAGGATGAAAAGCGGTGCTAAGCTTCGTTTGAGTACCCAACCCATTTTGAAAAGACCTCCAAAAACGAGAAGTGAATTGAGCACCTCTATCCAATATGATGGACAAAGGGATCCCATGTAAGCTCACAATCTTATTAATGCATATTCTTGCATAATCCTCCACCAAATAAGTAGATTTAATGGGGATAAAGTGAGCGTACTTATTCAACCTATCCACAATCACCTATATTAAGTCATTTTTAATCCGGGTTCGAGGCAACCCAACAACGATGTCCATATTAATTCCTTACCACTTCTAAGTAGGCACATCCATTACTTGAGTTAGACCACCCGAAGTTTGATGCTCGACTTTAACTTGTTGGAAATTTGAACACCTAGCCACAAACTCTGCTATGTCTCTTTTCAAACCATCCCACCAATAAATCTCTTAAAGATAACGATACATTTGGTTGCATCTGGATGAATAGAATATCAGAAACCATGAGCTGTTTCTAAAATATTTTCCCTAAAATTATCAACATCCGGTACACACAATCTACCTTGGTACCTAAGTACACCATCCCCTATTGGGAGAATGACTCATTGTGCTTACTAAGTACCGATTCCTTAAACTCCATTAATAGAGGGATCAAGATGTTGTTTAAAATTTACCTTAACCACTAAATGACTCGGAGTTATGATAAACCATAAAACCACCTTTCGGAGAATCTTTTAAACGAATACCCAATCAGGCCAATCTATGGACATCCTTCACTAGGTCTTGATTACCTTTCTCCACATGAGACACACTACCCATGGTCATATGACTTAAAGCATCCTCAACCACGTTGGCCTTGCCGGGGTGATAGAGAACACTCGTGTCGTAATCCTTCAAAAGTTCCAACCATCTTCGTTGTCGGAGATTCAAATCCTTTTGAGTGAACACATATTGAAGACTTTTGTGGTCGGTAAATACGTCCACATGAACAACATATAGGTAATGTCTCCATATTTTCAAAACAAACACTACAACCGCTAATTTTAGATCATGAGTTGGATAATTCTTATCATGTACCTTGAGTTGTCTACATGCATATGTTGCATGAGGACATATGCCAAACCTACTAGAGAAGCGTCACAATACACCACAAAACCCTTGGTACCCTCTAGTAATGTCAACATTGGAACGGAGGTTAGCTTATCTTTCAACTCTTGGAAACTTCTTTCACAAGCTTCTGACTATTCAAACTTAGAATTCTTTTGGGTGAAGGTAGTCAAAGGAGAAACAATGGATAAAAACCCATAAACAAACCTCCTATAATACCCGGTTAAACCCAAGAAACTCTGAATATCGGATTGAGTCAAAGGTCTAGGCCAATTCTTAACCGCTTTCGTTTTCTTCGGATCGACCTCAATACCCTCACTTGAGATAATGTGACCAAGAAACGAAATTGATCTCAACCAAAATTCCCACGTACTATATTTTGCAGAGACTTGATGTTCCTTGAGGACTTGCAAAACAACCCTCAAATGGTTCATATGCTCATCATCACTCTTAAAATACACCAAGATATCATCAATGAAGACAATCACAAAAGAATCAAGGGAATTTTAGAACACTCTATTCATAAGGTCCATAAAAATTGCCATGGCATTGTTTAGACAAGAGGACATCATTCGGAACTCATAATGACCATACCTATTTCAGAAAAACGTTTTAGGGATGTCTTCACCTTTCACCCTAAGTTGGTGATACCCCGACCTCAAATTAATTTTAGAAAAGTAGCTTCCCCCTGGAGTTGATAAAACAAGTCGTCAATCCTATGGAGATAGATGATAATGGTTATTTATGGTGAACTTATTGAGTTGACAGTAATCAACGCACAACCTAAGGGACACATCCTTCTTATTTACAAACAACACTAGAGAACCCCATTGGGAAATACTAGGTTGATTGAAACCCCTGTGTAGTAAATCCTTGAGTTGACCTTCAACTCTTTCAATTTGTCCAGAGCCATCCGATAAGGAGGAATTGACCTAGGATTTTTATCCAGCAACAAGTCAATACCAAAGTCTATTTCACGTTCGGGAGGAATCCCGAGCAAGTCATCGTGAAAGACTTTCAGAAAAATCCTTCACTATGGGGATCGACTCTAATGGAGGAATCTCGGATTCAAGATCCTTGACCCTCACAATATGGTAGAGACACCCCTTGGAGATCATCTTACAAGCTTTTAGACACGAATAATACTACCTCTAGGGATTGTGTTATCCCCCTCCCACTCTAAAACATGTTCATTAGGAAATTGTAACTTAACTACCTTGGTTCTACAATCAATGGAAGCAAAAAAAGAATACAACCAATCCATTCCCAAAATGACATCAAAATCAACCATATCACTTTCTACCAAATCAACCAATATAACTCTATTGGTTAATAATATATGACAACTCATAAATATTCTTCTATCCACAATGGAGTCACCCACGAGGGTTTTAACCGAAAAAAGTTTAATCAAAACATCGGGTAGAACATCAAACTTCGTAGCTACTAAAGGAGTTACATAAGATAAAGTAGCACTAGGATCTAGTAAAGCATAGACACCAAAGGAAAAGTATTGTAACATACCGGTGACAATATCAGAAGATTCCTGTTGATCATCCTTAGAGCGAAGAGCAGAGAGGTGGTTCCTTTTGGGAGCATCAAAACTAGGACCTCTTGATTGAGCTTGACTACTCCCCTTTTGACCCCTAGCCTTAATCAATAGACAATCCCTAACTTTATGGCCATATTTTCCGCAGCCAAATCAATTACCCGTTCAACATTCACCCATATACTTCTTACCAACTTGGAACAAGTAGGTTTTTTAGTAGGTGAATTTCCACTTCTTGCCTTTTGGTACCTACGGTTTGACACCCTATCCTTACTAGCCTTGGGGAAATTGGAAGGAAATTGGTTGGAGACCCTCTTCGTGAACCTAGGCTTGTCTTGAATTTCCAACCTACCCTTGGAAGTATATCCCTCATAAGACAATTGGTCTTATTAAATTCCCTATTCTTCCTCTTGAGCCTAGTCTCCTCAAATTGTTGAGCATGCACCATTAAACAACAAATGTCAATGTTGTCATGAAGCATCGCCAAACGACACTCTTCCACAACATCATCGGACACACCCATCACAAAACAACTCATTTTATCTCTAGACACCAAAGATGGAGCATACTTGGAAAACTTAGTGAATTTCAAAGAGTACTCAAGTACACTCATATGTCATTGACAAATGTTGATGAACTCTTCCACCTTAGCTTTTTTTTTTCCCTTGGGAAGAACGTATAAAGAAAGACCCTTCTAAGGACTTCCCAACTTATAGGTTCCACTCTCAAAGCCCTATCATCTATCCATTGAGTATACCTTCTTGAGCAACATCCTTGAGTTGGCATGAGTCTAGCTCGACCTTCTCATTAGAATTCACTCCCATAGCATACAAGATCTTGTATACCTCATCTACAAAGTCTTGGTGGTACTAATTTACCTTAGACCCATAGAACATTGTAGAGTTCATCCTTGTTAAGTCCCTCAAGTGAGAATCCATGGTTCTAGCATTTTGGTTCACATGGGGTCTAACTTCCCGTATTGCTTGAGCCGTCATGGCTTGAGCTTGAGTAGCTAAGACTTGGGCTTAAGTAGTCATAGCTTGAGCAAAACTTTGAAATTCTAACCTTATCCCTCCATCTGTCATGGCCAGATGAATGGCCAGAACTTTATCACCTTGTGGAGCTTTCTCGTGAGGAGGAGATTAATTACCTTGTGGAGGATCTTGGTTCCCTTTGGGAGGAGCTCCCACATTAACAATCTATTTTTCAACTCTTCTTGCGGCTGCCATTCTAGTAGTCATACCCTATAATTACAATTTAAGGGTTAGAAGAAAAAGGACACATATAGTTACCACTCTTGAGGAACTACTTTCAAGATTTCCAAAGAGATGAGAATTCCTAAGCATCACATAGCCTCTCATTCATAAGTGTGGCGCGCTTAACACCCATGAACAAGACTCTACGAGACGTGGTTTAGTGAGACATCAATCCTAAAATTTACTTCAACCATGCCCTGATACCAAATTTTTCACGACCGGGAAACGCTCCCTAGACGTAACCGATGTTTTTGTCCTCGAAGAGGACTTGGACTAGCCCTTAGCATTCGTCATAACATATAGTAGATAAAAATGCGGAAAATTAAAAAGTTTTGCATAGTGAAGTATACTTAGACTTCTCATATATCATATATGAGGTTTACATAGACTCCTCCCTTATGAAGTTTACATAGACTTCTCATTTAGGCAATATAACCAAACCATAAGAAATAGTCTAATACTTTGTCTCACATTAAACGATCTAATAGAGAATTACAATATTGAGCATAACGCTGACTTAAGTACAATATGCCACATATAGGCTTACAACAATAGTCTCAAAAGATAAAGGAATGAACAAGTGTCTTTAGACATAAGCAACATCATAGCTAGATAGAAGAATGGAATATCCCTGAACATGAAGACGTACCAATAACTTGGGAAAATGACCAAGTCTTCCTTCAAAGTGGCCTCATACACTTCAATGTCCCAAACATACATTATTTGGGAAAAGAATAAGAATTTGGGCTAGTACATCCACTTGTACTAAGTATGGAAACATATTAACATAAAACGTTTGAAATCATGCTTAAAAGGACATTTTGTTCAAAACCATGATAAGTCAATTTGAAAGCCTTTTATACACATATAAGACCATATACAAGTCAATATGCATAGCATCATTAAGACAATTACATATCCAACATAAGACTAACAACATCATAAAGTCATATAAACATGAATAACTCCAACATAATTCCATAGCAATAATTAATGTACAGGATTTCATAGCATCAAAGCATACAAGACCCTTACTCACCATCCCATCCCAAACCTACAGGTGCAATACTCATGTTGTAAGACCCTAAATATGACCTAGGTTAAATATAATCTAAGATGTTGGTATTGATGGTCTAAGGTCCTAAATGTGTCTAATAAATGGTTTAGAGGAAGTAGCTAAAGTATTAGAGGTGTTGGAAATTAAACGTTAAGGGATGACTAAGACGTTTGACAACTAAGTCACCTAAATATCTAAAATGTGGTTATATGTGTGTTTCATGGTGTTTTAAGGTTCTTAATAGATTTAATATATCATGTATAGGCAGTGGTTATAGTTTCGTGAAGTTTGGAGGTCAAACGACCAAGAACGTCCAAGGCGTTCGAAAGATATGCTTTGAGTTGACCTTGTACGTCTAAGCGAGTTTTGTCAAGTTTTACGTGTTAGTTTTGGATGAAATTCATGCGAGAGGTGTTAAACTTATAGACGATCGAATTTGGATTGGAAACATCCCGCAAATTATCTTCAAGGACCCTCTAAGGGCCCTTGAGAAAGGACCCAGAACTGTTGGCATGGCAATCTCAGGAGACCCCCATACGACGAAGCACTCGATGGCCAATCGTGGCTGTGACACCCCGTCAAAGGGTCCAGTCGTGAGGGACTTAACCATGTGCAAGTATATGAACCTTGGCAAGTCACTGTTGCCACCGATGGAGGTCTGTGACGGCCCATCAAGAGCAGACGTCGCACGACCTACCTTACTGCGCAGGCTGCTGCCAAGTCAAGGGGTGAATTGGTGAATTCACCCCACTTCTAAATTAAGTAATGAACGGTTTATTAAGGGTATTTCGGGTATTTTAATTAATTATATAAAGGGTAATCACATGGAAGACCTCATTCTTCAAAATCATAAACCCAAAACTCTTAGAAAATATCCCAAAACCTCTATTGAAGCCCAACTTGAAGAGGCATATTGGTGAGGGGTTTTTGTGTAAAAATTATTCATCAAAGTGAAGAATTATAATCCTTGAGGTATGGTTTTTATCATTGAAACTTGTTTCATCAAGGAGCCCAATTCTCAACATGTTTTTCAAAGTATTCTAAAGTGAATTGTCCAATTTCATGATTCTATCATGGGTTCTTGCATATATAATTTCTAAACATTGAATTATGATCATATTGTATTGATGATTTAAATTTAAATTTCCTATGAACCCATGAATTCGGATGAACCCTAGTTTTTTACTATAATGTGGGTTACTTGATATTAAGCTAATATTGATGAATTGTTATGTAGTTTCTTATGGGCTTTCTAATGATCTAAGAATTGTATTTAATTGTTATCTAATTGATACTAGATTGTTAAATCTAGATTGAATTGATAGAGATTTCATTGGATTTTATGATTATTGCTTTAATTGTTGGTTGTGTCCTTGGGTAAGGGCCTTGTGATGTTGAATTGGACGATATAGAATTGAATTGAAGTGTGAATAAGGGAATGAAGGTATGCTGCCCGGATATATTTAATTTTATATTAATTATACTTCGGTTCTATTTTGATTGGTATGGTCCACTTATGGTGGCGGTGTTATGTGTTTTACTTGCAATTGACGTGGCCTTGTCGGCGTTACTTTATGCAATATTATGAGCATGGACTTATTGGCAACTACTTGAAGTTATGTGGCTATTTGTGTAGTTTGATTATGTGAAGCATGACATTATCTATCTATATGTGAAGTTATATAGTCATATATGTATTCTTCTACTTATGTTGCCTTAAGTGATCATGTTAGACTATGACTTTGACATTATGATTATAGTGTTAGGTTAAGTCTTGGTTATTCCTAATTGACTTTATGAGTCTATGTGGAGTATATTAATGATGTTATGATAATATATAGAATGACTTGAAGATGTTAGGTTGTTTTAGAGGTGTTTCTAGAATGACTTGTATTATGTGTTTAAAGTGAAGTATGTGATGTCTTGTCTTGATTGACTTGTACCTCTTGGTTGATGTATATATGATTATGAATATGTGATGTCTTGATTTAGGGTGTCAGAAATCTTAGTCTTGAAAGTATGAATGACATGTGACCTTAAATGATGATATGAGGGTCTATTATGTGAAAACCTTGACTTAAGGGTAAGGTTAAGAATGATTGAAGTGTAAGCCAGATTGAAGTGTAAGCCATAATGGTATCCTTCAAAGTACTGGAATGATGAACTTAAGGTTAGTTGGCTGGAATGACATCATATTAATCCTTAGGAAAGTCATCATGAGTTTCTTATCGCCATTGTGAGGTAGCCCTAGTGGACCTTCCTTGGTAGGGTAAATGTTATTGGGTTACGAACTAGTTATGGAACCCTTTTATGTGAACCTAATGTATGTATTACTCTATGAGAACGAAGGCTAGCACCGAGTGAGTATGGTAAGGGAAAGTTGTTCTAGTTAAGTATGAGACTAGAATACAAATTTTCTTCATATTCCTTAACCATATGCCTACACGATATGTGTCCAAGTTCTACCATTGGCACCGGATTCCATGTCTTGCTATCATGATCTATGTCGGTTATTGCCTATTCTCATCATATGGAATACCTATTAGAATTTGAGGAGTTTATGAAGTTTAGGTGGTGGTATGGGACGTTATCTTGACATTGCACAATAGACCTTGAAGGTGTTATGTGGAGTTCCTAGGTCTTGTCTAACACCATTATTTGAATGTACTTTATGTGATGTATGAGTCTTAATGAACTAATGAACTAATGACTTATGTTAAGGAGTATGTAAATAAATGAGTATTTAATCTAAAGTGAATTAAGGATTCCTTAGCTAAAGTGTGAAGAGGGAATAAGAGATGATCTCTTCATCTCTTATCTTTGGAAGTCTTGAGGATGACTCTAGTTAGGGAAGTTTGTTGATTTTGTGGACATGATCTACGCTTTAAGTAGGTATTTTGATATCCTTTGGGAAGAGAATGTCATATCATCTATGTGTTTGTGATTTATGTGAGTATGATTCTATCTTAGGGAGTCTATAGGATCTCTTAAGTGTGTTGTAAGGGATTGTATGGGCGGTCGCTTCACAACTCTCTCAAGTGAGACTTAGAGTTCACCTTTGGTATAAAAATCATACCTTGATGTTTGTGATTACTTTGTAAGTATATATGTGACTCATTATAGGTAATCTTAAAGGGCTTTTAGGCACATCTAGAGAGGGTGTATGGGCTGTCTCTCTTTGTGTGACTTAAGTGAATCTTAGGATGACTAAGTGAGGAAATTACATGATAGAAGTATCTTATGTATTTTCTAAATTGATTTATGATGTTATTATGATTATAATATGTTTTGAAAAAAATGAATAGATGCATATTTTCAATAAAGTCCATTTTCATGATTTTTATGCATATAGCCATACTTAGTACATGTGGTTGTACTAACTCTATGCTTTTATCTATCTATATAGTTCTTGGTAGGTGAGGAGCTTTGAGAAGTGAAGACTTGGACTTAGAAGATCGTTCAATAGAAGTTGAAGTATGTCCTCACTTGACTCGAGGGCATATATGTATTTTATATTTCTTATTGAAGTTTCGTAATAGACTAAGTATTTCTATATTCGTATTTTGAAGTATGGGCCGTGTCCCAAGTATTCTTGTGTCTTAAGATGATGAGATTGAGACTTAGTATTTTCTATTACTTTTATATGAAAGAAATTTTGAAGACTGTATTATGTTTTTTGAAAAGTTTTAATTCCGCACTACTTTTAACTATGTATATGCAATGAATGATATGAAAGAGGCATGTCTAAGAACTCTGAGAGTTCGATGACGCCGGTCACAATCCGAGATTGTGCCCTATCTTCTAGGGTGTGGTCTCAGGTCGTGACACATGTGAAGCCCCATAACCCTACATAATCAAGTAAACAAGAAAAGAGATGATAATGCCTTACTTCGTATAACATAACATCATGTGTAGTCAACATCATAGATAACAACTTAGACCAATAACATGTTCATCAATGAAACTAAAATCATATAGGACCATCAACATGTAAAGTCAACATACGTATTTCATTCATAACATAAGACCATAAGAACAACCTCCTAGGACTCCCCTCCAGGCCAACTTGTGCAATGTATAGGTAGAGTCCTATACCCCTACTACACTAAGTACAACCCCTTAAGTACACCCTAGTTAGTTTTCACTTCATTACTTTCATTAATTTCATTTTACTTTGGGGAACAATCGTCTTAATTAGATAATAGACCATCTGAGCTAAACATGGATTCCGGTATCATGAAACCCACACCGAAAGAAGGTGTTCTACTTGCCAGGTAGTACCAAAACATGAACATAGCATTCTAGGTGGATCCACTAGCTAGTATTCCTTTGGAGGCAACATAGTTAAGGAACTAGAAGATATGTATTGAACCCTCTACATTCCAATGAGAATTGGAGTCCTCATCTCATGAGAAACCATAGGGTGAACCTCCCTTCCATTTGGGAGTCAAAACATCTCATCATTAAGTTAATTAACTCGGTGCTAAGCTGTCGCTTTTTGAAATACCTTCAAGCCTTTGTTAACCATCATATCTTAATATAGGCCATAGGAGACTACCCCTTGTATATCATGATATTATATCATCAGGTATTCTATGACAATTTCATTTCAATACAATCCTTTATGTAGTGAGATCATTATATCATAGTAAGGCACACAAGTGATTCAGATTTAAACTTGTACCATCATATCCTTAGCATGATCTCACGATTTAACATTTTCATGGAATTTCATCATAATCATCATATCATCATCTTCTCAATCTAATCACATATAACACTTCAATTAAAACATTATCATCAAGTATAAACCATCATAATTGAAGTAAAGAACTCAGATCATAAAGTCGTACCAAATAAGCTTCAAAAGTCTTCTTCAAGATCTTACCATCAGTCCAACAATATTCATCCATCAATTCACTTATTATCGCCATATAATATTAATCTATACAAGAACTAAGTCAATTGTATTATCACTAATCAAATCAACCTCAATTCATAACCTAGGGTTAGGGGAAAAAAATCAATCATGGATTCTTTCATAGAACTATGTCAAAGTCTAAGAAATACAAAAATTAAACAATAAAAAATCATAATATATCAATAATAATCAAACGAATTCAACATCAAATCCAATTGAAAGATCATTCACGAAATTAGAAGAAAACCCATGTTTTTGACATAATTAGAAACTAATTTTGAAGAGCCTTTTGGGGAAAGAGATCTCAAGAGTGAATAGCTTCCGTACCTTAGGATTCCTTGAAGATTTATGGAGAAAAGGTTGAGTCTTGAATCCCTAGTGAACCTTTAAGATGTCTTCAATGGGGTCTTGAAATAGAGAGAGAAAGTAGAGAGAAGTTGGAGAGAATTGGGTTTGGGAATTATGAGGTGTTAAGTTTGTTTAAGACTTAGGGTAGTTTATATAGTCATTTAACTAACTTAATTAACCACCCTTTAACACTTAATTAATCACCTCACTAATAAACTAATTCCCTTAAGCTTGGCCGATTTTAAGACAGTGCACAAAAACCAATCGACAACTGCACATTGACGGCCCGTCGACCAGACCACGATACCGTACTGGAGCTCCATGGTTTTGCTTAGAGCGAGTGTTTTGAGCCCTTTTTGAAATGTGTCTATGTCCTGACCAACGACCTCCATCAATGGGCTGCTGACCCGTCGACGACTAATCTATTGGTTCCGTCCTTAGCCATTGTCAAATGACCCTAAACAAACTCTTACACATGTTTGACACCTTTTTACCAAATTTGTCCAAATTCCAACTCTTAAAACTCCTTGAAACATGCCAAGGCACTAGTTCACATTTTATAATTCCCCGGACGTCATGGTCGTTTCTTAATGTTTTGACTCTAACACTTCCTATCTAGTTCCAACACATTAGTGTATGCTTAGAAACAGTGTTTTAAGGATTGGTTCATATAGTGAGGCTGTAGAATAATTCTTGGATTTTCGGAGAGTTAGAGAGTGGGGTTTGATTGTGATGAAAGTCGTTCCTACACTTGCGTTCTAAGAGTTTGATACTCCTTTTTGGAATATGTACCAGTTCGCTGATAAGAAAAAGTTCCACGTTGTGTTGTGTCCTTTTTGATGTTGTCCACACCTGTGGTTTGTTTGAGAATTCATCTTCTTGGGATGCTCTCAGAACTAAGATAAAACTCATTAGCATAACAATGTAATTTAAACTAGGAAATAGTGTCTTTTACTGTGTGGACACTTAGCTTCTCCCCTCAAATAATTGACGTCAGTTTTTTTTCAATTTCATACTTAGCAAATAATGCTTATATCTCATATTTGCTATATAATTCTTCAATGTACTCTTATTTTTATATGAAGTAATAAGAAATAGATTGATGTGATATGTCGATGACTCTCTAGATGATGTTATTGAAAATGAAAATAATGATGAGGATTATTTATTAGTAAGATGACGATAATCCATTGGTAGGACGATGATAATCCATTGGTAGGATAATGCTACTACATGATAATATGATGATGATGCTACTCAATCGATTGGATGATGATGATGATGCTACTAAAAATTTCTCGTAGGATAACGTTGATTCATTGGTAGGGTAATGTTGATGATCAATTGAAAAGATAAGGATGATCCACTGGTAAGATGATGATAATAATCCATTGATAGGATAATATTGATGATCCATTGATAGGATAGTGATGATCCAATTGTAAGATAACGTTGATGATCCATTGATAGGATAAATGATGATCCATTGGTAGGATTATAGTAATGATCCATTGATAGGATAATGATGATCAATTGGTAAGATGATTATCATTATCCATTGATAGGATAAAGATGATGATTCTTCAGTGATAGAATGACGATAATAATATAATAATGATGTTGCCCCATCGATAGGATGATGATGATCTCTTTTAGATTAGATGAGAATTGTCCTTTCATTGTAACCTTTCTTTTGTGAGATTAACATAACATAATCACCTTGTGTAAAGCATACAAGGGATATCATAAACTTGAATATTCGTGGTCTTATCATGATCTCAAATTCACATAGCAACATCATACATACTTTTTATAACATGGCATCACAACTTATAGGCTAACATAAACATCTTAGAGTAATCACAATTTTATAAGACTTACCTCTTATTTCCTAGAACCTTATTCATCATGCGATATTCATAATAATAATTAGTGAAATAATCAATGACATAATCAAGAACAACTCATAAAATTATGTACAAGATCAATACATAGCATAGGAGAAGGTAAACAGGTCATTAAGGAGTTCATTCAAACCTTAAATTCCAACCCTAACATTTACATGTAATTACGTCATAGAAACAATCATACGAAACCATCATATAGGTAAGAACGTTCTTCATACTAAATTCAAACATAATTATCAGCATACTCATCAACTTGTGTGGAATAGAGTATATAAAGACATACTTTTCATTGAAAATAATAAATCTAGGGTTAGGAAGAAAATCTGTTTTGTAGAGTAAAAACCCTAGAATTGAAGTTCTTGAAAACTTATCTTGAAAGTACCTCTTAGGGAAAGGAATACCAAGAGTGAAACCCATACCTTATAGATGAAGAATCCACAAAATCTTGATTGGAAACTTTGAAACCTTCATCTTCTTCCTTAAGCTTTTCTTGTTCTTCAATGGAGTTTTGAAAAGAGAGCATTATTGAGAGACTAAGAGAATTTCGTTTGATTCTGATTTGGGACGTGTACATGTGGTCTAAAACTGACCTAAAATCATTATACATATGTCCCAAGACTCACCCTAAATACCTTCCACTTAAATTACCTAAAATGGCCCTCCGAAATTGATTACAACTAGGAGAACGTTTGACTTAGGGTCTCGGGTTTTGACTAGGAATTAAATTAATTAATTAAGTTGATAATTTAATTAATTAAGTGACCTAGGGTAATTACTAAAGTACCCCTAAGTTGTTAGGACATAACCAACCCTTTTGGACCATCATGTGTTAGGTACTAGGATGTTTCTTTAGTTAGTTATTCGCTTAGTGTCACCTAGTTAGGTCTTAGGTAGTCGGGTGCACTTGTTAGTTTATTTTTGTTTGTATTAGGTTAGTTAGATAGTTAATTAAGTTAGTTAGGGACTAGGACTTGTTATGAATCTTGACCCCATGTGGCTTGGACCGCCGTGCACCTGCCCTCTAACCGCCCTAACCGAATTCGATTGGGCTATGTTCCTTGTCTCTCGGCCGGCAGCACATGTGTTCTGCGCCCTTCTTGTTGTCCCAAGGATCCTCACTATGTACTTGGGTACTGCTTAATCTACATGATCATTTTAAATAGTTATGTGCTATGGTACCTAGGCTTGACACTTGGATGCCTCATACCTAATGTGTTTACTGATTGATTATGAATTATAGCATAGGGTCTTCATTGTAGGTACAATTCCTAAACAAGCTTGGATTGGGGAATTTGAACATCAAAGTATGTCTTAATACATATAAATTGGCTAAACATCAAAGTGTAGTTTAAGTTACTTGTTAATACATAGAAGTTGGCTAATACCCTTAAGTCAATATTCTCTAAATGCCCAATATTACTAAATATTGGACAATGGGATGTCTATGTACCCCCATACATATTCTTAAAACCTAATAGACCCTTTACTAGACAAATATATTTTCTGGGAACATCATTTTAAGCATTATTATATAGATTAAGCTCTATTCTAAGTCATGTAATTTTCGGAGTGTTACAAGGATAATGCTAATGAATATCCCTCGATGGGATGATGTTGATCCATTAATAGGATAATGATAATGATCTATTGATAGGATAACGATAATGAATATCCATTGGTGGGATTACATTGATCCATAGGTTGGATACTGATAATTATCCATTGATATTATAATGATAATGAAAATGATAAAGATCATCGGTAGGATGATGCTGATAATGACATGTCGATAAGAATATCCCGATAATAATTAATTTCTGAACTTCCTAATTTGAAATGATTTAGAATAATTAGCTATATAAAACTCAAATATTTTTTTAAGGTTACTTTAAGTAATTTTAGCAGAATTTAATAGCATTTTCTAATTATATATGTAATTAGTATATCTTATAAACATTTCGAAAATAATCTCAAAAAGATATTAATTTTAGTAAATAGTTTATTAAATTAGTTTAAATTATGATTATATATTTGAATCTTTAGTTTACAATTAAGTTGACTATTTAGTTCATTGAGATTAAGAAACTCATTAATTAATCTATATAATTCATCTTATGTAGTTATTGGTCAAATACTTTAAACCCTTTAAAATACCAAAAATTGGGCTTGTTTCTAGCAACCAAACTCTCAGCAAAACCGACCCAATTTAATTCCAAAGAAACCCAACAATATTAGTCGAAACCCATAACACATTCCAAATAACCCAGCAGCAATGCAATACAGTACAATAAACCGACCCCGTGCATTCCAGCGAAAAAACGCGAAACCCAAAAACTCATCCAGCCTAGCGAACTAAAATTGCGACCCAAGCCCACTCTCGCGTGTCGTCCTCTTCTCTCCGTATGAAGACCATTTTGAAAAATCATCCTTCATCATTCAGGTTGAGCAATCTTTACGCCTTTCTAGTCCTTGCCTTGCCTAGAGTCAACGGTTGTTCTCTTCATCCCTTTGAGAAATTGTACAAATGTGTACAAGAGTAGAGCTAGAATCCTTATCCAAGAGGGGATTCGAATTTCAAATTCACCCCTTTGCTTACCTGATTTCCCCGTCATTCGGCCCCGTATCCTCATCTATATAAACATCCTCTTCCTCAGAAATTTAAGGGTACAAAGATTTTTTAGTTGGGAAGTAGAGTTTGAGAAACAAGAATTTATTGAGAAAAAGAATCACTAGACTACAACATCCATATAAGAAATAAATCTTAATATAAACTTCCCTTCTCTGTTTGTGAGTCGATGGGAAGTTTCCGAATTTTTGAAGTCTGAAGTTGTGTTTGAAGTCATTGATCCTTTGCTCGTCTTGTCAATTTTTCTGCACCGGAAAAGGTAACACTTCTTCCTTTGTGTCATTCTCCTTGTCTCTTCCTCTATATCGATGCGTGTTATAAGGATCCTTATTCCGTGGTTGTTTGTTATTAACTACCATTGGACTAATGATCTTTTTAACTTAACACAAATTTTCTTAGTCTTTTCCATCATTTAGTTGCAATATCGAGTTAAAGCTTAGTGGATTGTATGTTGTATTGGCTAAAGTTTGTTGGGTGTAGTAGCCATCTAGTTTTGATTCAATAATTTCGTGCTTGTTTTTCACTTGTGTTTCTTCTTGTTTCAAAGCTTCATGTCTATTCATTTAAACTAGTTTTTCCTCTTCATTTGGTATCTTCAAGATGTGTGTGTTTAAAATTGTTTATCATCTCTTTGTACCTCTTAGTAATAAATATCATTTCCTTTGTCTTAGCTCTCGATTACATGCTCATTATCGTTCTCTGTCTTCTTGCAATTTGATGACAAGCTGGTCATAGTCTCAATAATTATGTATTGAAGATCTGATCTTGTTTGTTAGATGAAACATGTTTCTTCCAAAAATTTCATTTAAAAAAAGGTAGAATATTTTACCAATTTTATCCACTGCTTTGCTCTTGTTCAACAAGCTTAAGTTTATTTATTACTTCGTTTGCTAAGTCTCATATTGCATTTTAATGGCATCAACTATAGTGGTCTGCTCCATTTCTAGATTAATGATGACTTCCTTGTCATTATTTTGTTTAAGTAAATAGGCCTAAGTCCCTTCCATTTAGTCACTGTTAGCCTTATGTCTTAGTTGTCACTACTATTTGGTGTCCTACTAATTATGTGGTGATTAGTTTAATGTTTAGTGAAAGCTCACTAAGTATTGTATGCATTTCTTTGTCATCTTGCATTAACATGCGCATTTAACTAATCATTAGCATGCATACATTCCCCTTATTTCATTTTTATGTCTTAGTTGTATTATATAGATTTAAGGTGCGCTTTATTTCTAATTTCTATCTTTGTTTCGTTCTTTCTATGTAAAATTCGGCTTCCCTCGAGTCTTTGAAGACTCTTTTTCCTTGCATTCCATTGATTGGGCCACAAAGGCCCAATTTCCTCTCTTTATCGAGTCGGCAGGTTCAAGAAGTTAAAATACATATTTCCGGAGGTTAAACAAAGCTGGATGCGAATTTTCAAGCTCTAAAATGCCCAAAAAAGTGGTTGTATGCACTAATATATTTGGTGTATACAGTGGTGTACTATAGGAAATACAATATATAGGTACAAAATACGACGAAGTAGGTTGAAAGATACAGAAACGTGATACAAACTAAAATATAGATTCAGGAGTCCAAAGACAAGTCATATAAATGATGTGTATATCAGTTATATAGTTGGTGTGTATCTTGTCATTTGAAAGTGCAAAGAAGCCCCAAAAGTCTAAAAGGATGGCCCAACAGCAGAATTTGGAGTAAACATGACCAAACTCATGTTTTGGGTATTTTTAGTATTATGAGAGGTTCATGGATTTGAGCTAAAGGCCCAAATTTAATACTTCCTCCCCTTTCCTCTTATTTATTTGTTATTGTGTTAACTAACATTATATTTAATCTTTAGTTTTGGCTTAGTTGACTCCCAAAGATAGTCATTTCTCATTTTAAATTTAAAACAAATAATTATATTTAATTCTTAATTTTATTTTCACTATTCGTCTTGTTAACATTTGAAATTATTTTCCTTAGAAAATCCCCCGTTAGTTTGTTTCCATTTGAAATAATTAATTAGAAAAATAATAGGAATAAGTAAATAAATAAAAAATGAATTTTCTTTACTTAGTTAAAATTTAGAAAAATTATTTGCAAAACGTCATTTTAGTCAAATCACCGGTCAATCGAAAGTTAGCCGACATTCCGAGGGTCTAACACCTTCTCGAAATGTACATTGAATTTCGAACCTATTTTTCGAATTGATTTTATGTGTTAAGTCCTTTTTAAGACCTAAAGTTTTTTTTCTTGATTTTTAATTACTAAAAAATTAAGTGTCGACTCTGTTTATTTGAAAATTTGATTTTTCTTAAATCATAAGTTTAATCGATTTTTCAAAAACCAAGTCATTTTTCTTTTCTTTTATTTTTCAAAGTAAAATAGAAATGACGACTCTGCTGGAAAATTAATTAAAATCTAACAAAAGAGATTTGACTATCTGACTAATTGCTATTATTGGATTCTTTATCTATGATTATTGTGTTTAAATTTTATAACTATTATTGCAATGCATCTTCCAATATGTATGTATAGTATATTAAATAACGATTTGCGAAACCGCATCCGGAATTTTTTATGCTCAACCATTTTCCGAAATTATCGACAATTTATTGGTTTGTCATCTGTCCAATGGTTGTTGTAAGTTCTTGCCTAAGTTGTCCACTTGGGTTCTTGGTCTTTTCAAAAGCCACTCTTAGTCAACTAGCGTAGAGCTGAACCAAATCTCAAATTTAAGAGCATTTTGAACTACGATGACCCAACAACCAAGGCGTGCTGGGCCCATGAGAAGCACACCTTGTGTGTACTCAGTCCATTTGCCAATAAATAGACAATAATGTGTACGTGTTAATTGAAGAATGTATATGTATTTTAAAACAAATTTATTGTTTATGGGGGTGGGGGGTATCTAACATTTGTTTGTTATTCTTGTAGGATGAATCCAATACACGAGTCTCTGAAAACTCGAATGGTGACCGTACATGATCCTTACCTCAAAGTGTAGTGGACATTCATGAATTATACAGACAAAATAAAATTTCATATGCTTATAGGCTACCTCCCGTCACTATTGGAAATGAAGGCTTGGCCCGATTTAATTAGAACAATGACAAAGTTTTGGGATAGTGAAAATATGGTATTTTGGTTCAGGGAAGTTGAAACGACAGCAACTATTGTAGAGGTCTTCACAAGCTATGAGAGTATCGACACGTGCAACAAGAGGAAGCGACAACCAGATACAGATTTTCTAAACTCCAAAATATGGGATTTCTACAAAATCAAAGAAAAATTATCACTCGTCATAGCTGAGTGGATGGACAAGCTTCTCGGACCAAACATTTCATTTATAAAGCTCTATTATCGATTTGGACGTGCAAGAGCTTACGAGAAATTTAAAGAAGAGTTCATCTCAAAAGAAAAATGGAAGGAGCACGCCCTCTCGCTTTTACGATATGCTTACTTGGAATAATGGTGTTTCCTCAAAGAACTAACTACACTATTCATCCAATTATAGTAATGATCACTCATGTCATCTTCTACAGAGTGAACTACAAGTCATTAATTAAGTACTACACTTTGGCGCCTATGATCTTGGCCGACATTTACAGGGCTCTACATAAGTGATAATATGAGGCCAAAAGTATATATTTAAATCATTATTTGCCTCACACTTATTATTTATATTTTTTTCTTTTTGAGCATGAGATTTATGGATTGTGCTAAATAGTGTATTTTATTTGTATGGAATAAATTACCATAAAGTTGAAGAAGTTTTGAGCTAAAATTAATTAAATATAAAAGATTGGAGAAGAAAATCAAGTAGACAACTTAATGGATTAAATTCAACATTATAATGTATAAATATATTAAGTGTAGGTAGTTGCAGCAAACAACAAAAATCCAAGAATCCTTACTGCTACGTGGAAGCAGTTGAATGCAACAGAAGTGGCATATCTTTGAGATGGCAAACCAACGTAGCGTTTGGAAGCGGAATTTCGTTTGGTTTCGAATTCCCAATTTGTTTTGGATTTAGTTTTTTATTTAGGGTTTTCTACATCTTTAAATAGTTCATAGAAATAATTATTGAGAGGTATCAATTTAGAGATGAGGTACTTTGGAAGAGAAAGTCGTCAATAATTTTAGGGTTCTTTTCTACTTCTTGTTTTCTTAGAGATTAGTAGCTAAAGTCCTTGTTTTGGGGCTGTAGCTACGGATTAAATGTTTATTATTAATGGTGTTTTGAATTAATTTTTGGTTGTCATTATAAGTTACTTCTATATTCTTGTTTCAGCATTTCGTGCTTGATCACCATGAAATAAATCTATTGTCTAATTTTAAAATCGAGAGAAGAGAGGTTAGATAGACCAGAGAATATAAAGAGCTCGATTGACCCATTAGATTGAGGTGATTTGTGTTTAGGAGTGACGCCTGGATGAACAACTTTCTTGGTTCAGAAATAGGATAAATGTTCGCCAACTATTTCACTTATCCCTGCTCAACGATATAGTTAGGTATCTAATTGGAGTTGGCGACAAGAGTTGTTACCCCACTCATACAAGTAACCCTATAAACCAGTAACTTGACAACTAAAATTAGTTCTAAGACAAAAATATAATACATGAAATCCAATATATGTTGCAGCCCTGGGATTTTTCAACCATTGTAAGTAAATTTATTATTTTATTCTTGCAATCTTTTGACACTCTTAAATAAATAATTAGACTAGTATAATTTAGTAAAAATAATTAATTGGCAAGTCCTTTGAAATTGATAATCTGGTTCTTTTTAAGAGTCACTATATTACTTACACGACTACGTACACTTGTGTGTGCAATTGGGAGCAACAAGTATCAAAGCGTAGAACGTTTCTTTCAGAGATGCAACCTAATACTTAAATGGTGGATGATGCGACATCTGATCCACACTAATAATCCGAAAGATCCAGATCACCTGAGACGGTCAGACAAACTTGTAGGTCACAATTGGTGGATGTACCATAATAATTGCAACAAAATCGGAGGGGAAAGATTGTGGTATCCGAGACTTCTAGGGTTAAGAGAAGAGAACGTGCAATGGTCGATACAAAGTCTTGTGGTGACAAAGAAACTGGATATTCAAGCGAAAAAGTCCCCTCACTTGATATTTGATGGATTAAGAGGGGCTATACCATATGTTCCCGGTCGAGTCCTTAGGCAACTAGGGGGTAAATAAGAGATTTTCAAATTGCGAACATGAGAAAATTTGCAACCGATCATGAAAATGGACGAATCGCTTTTGCTAAAGACATACGTGGAATACGAAGGACTCAAAGGGTATTAGGTGAGCCGGTACCAAACAGGTTTCATCCTGAATGTTCTAGGGATTACAATGAATGGTTGAAGAACAACCTCGCTACAACTATTGAGTCTGGTCCAAACGTTACTCACATTATTACAACTGTTGGATCCAAACATCAAGTTAGACTTCATCGACTCCAAGAGAAGTTTGATCAGAATGAGTTGGAGCATCAACGCCGGCATGAAGAAGACGCTGAAGTCATAGCTCAATTAGAACAAGATTTGCGAAGATCCAGGCAATGCATGTCATAATTGGATGATAACATGGAATAACACATTCAGTCGGTAGAGAGGTTTAGACATCAAGAAGTGGCTCGTCGGGCGATAGATCACCTATGGGCGAACATATATGCTATGTGGGAAGAGGTGAACATCGCCAAGAGGACCAACTTGGCGAAGGATCAGGGAAAAGCTTGAAGTTTATTATCATCTTCAACGTGGGACTGATTATTTGTATCCTTTTTTTCCTTATTTTGTAATCATATTTGAAATTATTCATAAAATTTGTACTGAGTGTTTTGGGGAATAATGAAATATTGTCAAATGGCGTAATATATCCTTTAGATCGATAGGCCTACCCTTGGCATAAAATGGTCACATATTTGTATAGGATGCGCAATTATTGCTTGTATGTTGTGTAATGTATATAATTGAGTTTGTCTTCAATCAACATAGTGCTTATGTGTTTAATTGATTCTTTGCCTGATACTTTTCATTATCATTAAGAACACGAATTAACACTTTTACCTTTTGAGTTTTTGATTTATGTAAGAATCTAGAAGTAAGTGTTCTTCCGAAATTGCGTAAGATAAGAGGATACACGAAATTCGAGTCTTTGTATTTAACAAGACATTAATCTCAAGTCAAAAAGACAAATTAGGGGAATCCTTGACTATGAAGTTACATTTCTTTAGTTTAGTTATTTTTTATTATTAGGGCCTTGATTTCACACATGTCTTATATTTTTGTAGGAAAATCATCCAAGATAATAGTCGTGGATGGTCATAACAATGCATAGTTTTCACGAATAATTGGGAGAAGACACAGTTCCAAGAGACGTTCGGAAAAGAATACAACAACAAGTAGTTACCGCAAAAAAAGATAGACCACATTCAACAAACAGTACAAAGGTCGACAGTTAAGAGGATACAAAGAATTCCTCCGAGTTTCTCTAAATTTAAAAATTAGTTTATGTCATATCGTACGAACTACATGAATCTGATTCTTATTTTGGTGAGATACGTAACAGACCTTTCTAGGGTTCAGTATTTATTATTTCAAATTTTATTTTATTTTATTCTAAAAAAAACAAAAAAAAATAGCAAAATAGTTTGTGCATATTTGAATGAATTATGTGAACCTGACTTTCATTTTGATGAGATACATAGACAACCCTTCATGGGTTCGGTATTCATTCTTCTAAACTCAAAAAAAATAAAATCAAATAGTTTGTTCATGTTTTCAAAGTCATACCTGCCCGAACTACGCGTACTTGATTCTCATTTTAATGAGATACGTTGGCAATCCTTCTTGGATTTTGTATCCATTTTTTCAAAAGTAAAATAATATTGTGTGCATATTTCAAAATCTTATATGCATGAAATACACTAACTTGATTCTCATATCGATAAGATATGTAGGAAACCCTCCAAGGGTTCGTTATTCATTCTTTCAAAATAAAAATAAAAATTGTGTATATATCATAATAGTCATGTCTTCGACTTAGTTTGGACCAATGGAGTTAGGATCATGTAAAAATAATCAATATGATTAAAAAGATTGAATTTTTGGTAAACCATAGACTCTTTTGATACCTCTCATTTGTACTTTTGTGATGCTTGGAACTTATCTTGACAGACATTTAAGATAAGAATAAAACAAACTGCATGATTTTATGTGCATGGTGCGGAGAGCCTTTACATCAAAATTCAATTGCATTGCACTATTGTTCTAGAACTTGGCCTGAATATTTTTTAGGCGATATCCTGAGTAATGTTTGACTCGGGAAAGGATTGTAGGCCTTTTTTGACCCGATCGTGCCTTTCAACCTACCGAATGATATCAATCCCTAATTTTCCCACTTTTAAGCCTAAAACCTTTTCTTTGGAAATCTACATTTTAGCCATTACCGTTTTGAGTGCTTACATGCACTAGCCCTCTCTTGAACTAACCTCTTTGAGTACACCAAGATTGTGCAAATTAAAAGAGAAAATTCATTTTCAGTTGCCAAAGACAAAGAATGAAGTCTCAAAAATTTAAGGAAACAAAAATGACTTCTACATAATGAACAAAAAGAAAGAAAGAGAAAAGTTAGAAAGATATAAGGAAAGACAGTACACCCTTACAAGGTCAATGAAAGGTGGGAAGGAAAATACTCCAACAAAAGAGGAGAAAAATTTATTTAAAAGGGGTGAAATACAAGAAAGCTCCAAGAAATAAAGAATCATAAGAAGTCAAAACAAAAGGGCGAAAAAGAAAAAACTCCAAGAAAAGATAACTCAAAATAAGTCAAGAAAAAAGAAGAGGATAGTGAAGAGGATCATATGCCAAAGGTGTATCAATCATTTAAAGCACAAATTCATTGTGGCACTTAAGAAGGAACTTTAATCACTTTTTCCCAATTCAATATATATTATTGCGCGTCCTAAGGCCTATGTTACAAGCCAGTGGGACAGCCTCCTACATGATCTCACATGCCCCAAAGTTCTCACATTAGTGGAGACTAACATAAGGGTCAAGTATATGGTATCCCAGTAGCATGATTTAAACATTTTTGTGAGTGTGAGTGCACTCTGAAAGATGTCCTCAAATCAAACGCTTCGAATATGTGTGAAATAAGAATTGTCTTTGTTTTGAGGGCACGTGAAACATAAGAATTGGTACAATTCAAAACCTTTATTTAAACCAAGATGAACAACTCTTGTTGATTTTTAAGTATGTTTGAGGTACCACTTGAAGATGGAGGAATTACCTAGAATTCAATCTTAGTTGAAAAAAGAGAGAATGAGAGATTTTCCTGCAATCCTGACTGTTGGTACCAATTGTAGTCAAGATTTTACTATTTCATCACATTCTTTATTTAAAAAACAAAAAAAAAGTGAGAAAGCACCCACTCTTTAATATTTCCCAAACCTTTTTTTAGAGTCTTTCCATTTAAAAAAAGAATAAGAAGAAGAAATTGTCTTATTGAGTTGTTCATTGTAAAAAATGTCATTAGGTTAATCTTGTATGTGTGAGAGTCATATTTTACTTCATTGGGTGTCCGTCCCAAAATGTGTTAGATTGTCTTGTAGGCTTTGATATAACAAGGAATAATCAAATTTAATATTCATCATTTTCATATTGTGCATTTCTACTGAAATCGCTCAGATCGTGTAGTATAATCATCTACGGGATTGGACTACATTTGACAAGATTACTGGTTTCAAAGGATATGTAGGTGTCACTATGGCTCGGTCATATACCAAGTGTGATTTTCATTTCTCCTTGAAATAGAAACTGGGACAAAAAATTTTGAGAGCATCTAAAAAATTCACAATAAAAGTGCTAACTCCATCAAGTCAAGATTGTAGGTCATTTTGAGATTTGCCAACAGTTATAACTGGGGCAGAATTTTTGAGAAAGAACTCAAAAATTTCAACAAGTATTATGAGAAACTTGATATTCAGTTTCAAATGATCTATCATCGCTTAAAGTTGAAAATCAACTTGCAAATCTCTAGCATTTTCATGGCGATCCAACATTCTCTCATACAAATCCCCAATAA
The DNA here is from genome assembly GCA_027704765.1 of Solanum habrochaites. Classification (NCBI taxonomy): domain Eukaryota; kingdom Viridiplantae; phylum Streptophyta; class Magnoliopsida; order Solanales; family Solanaceae; genus Solanum; species Solanum habrochaites. The sequence continues at coordinate 17,998 of JAKWJA010002310.1, read as the reverse complement.
AACATGAGTTTCAAAGAACAGAAAACGTTCAAGAGAAAAATCACGATTGCTCACTTGTGTAAAAGTGAAAGCCTATTGGCGCATATTCTCTTGTGAATCTTTCCTTAAAGTTTCTTTATCATGTTGCTAGCTAAAGCGACATTGTATCTTTTAACTATTCCTTTTTGAATACAGGGGCACATGAGAGTATCGAGATGATGAAATTTTCAAGATACAGGATCAATTCACCTCATTTTAGTTGGACAATCACCGAGTAATCCACCTCGTTACAGTGGAAAATCATCGAGCCATTCACCTCGTCATAGTAGACAATCATCAAGCCACCTCATTACAGTTGGAAAATCACCAAGTCATCCACTTCGTTACAGTGAAAAATTATTAGGACATCCATCATTTGTACTTTTATAGTATTTTTAATTGCCGAAAAGTCATCAAATTTTTCATTTCCCGAGAGGGTCATTGAATTTTTCATTTGCCGAGAAGGTCTTACATTTATGTTGCATTTATTCGGAGGTGAAGGATGTGCACCATATCTATTGATCTTTCAAGTCGATGGAAACTTACGTCGAAAGATATTCATATGTAAGTCGCATCTATTTGGAGGTGAAGGATGTGCACCATATCTTTTTAATGTTCAAGGCGGTGGAAATTTGCGTTTAAAGATATTTGCATGTAAGTCGCATCTATTCAGAGGGGAAGGATGTACACCATATCTTTTAACGTTCAAGTCAGTGAAAACTTGCATTGAAAGATATGAATGAAGTCACATATTAAGGGTCCTAAGGACTTGCAACACATTATTTGAACTCAAGTCGGTGGAAACGTGCGTTGAAAGATATTTCCATTTAAGTCGCATCTATTTGGTGGTAAAGAATATGCACGATGTCTTTTCAACGTTCAAGTTGGTGGAAGGTTGCATTTAATTTGCATCTATTCGGGGGTGAAGGATTTGCACCATATCTATTCAACGTTCAAGTTGGTGGAAACTTGCGTTGAAAGATATTTGCATTTAAGTCGCATCTATTCGAAGATGAAGGATGTGCACCATATCTTTTTAATGTTCAAGTCGGTGGAAACTTGCGTTGAAAGATATTTGCATTTAAGTCACATCTATTCAGAGGTGAAGAATTTGCACCCTATCTATTCAATGTTCAAGTCATGGAAACTTGCGTTGAAAGATATTTGCATTTAAGTCGCGTTTATTTGGAGGTGAATGATGCGCACTCTATCTATTCAACGTTCTAGTCGGAGGAGACTTGTCTGAAAGAAGTTTTATTCGTCCCATCGATGGACCTACATTCAAAATCCTACCGATGGATTATCATCTTTCCATTCGTCCTATAGATGGACATACATTCAAAATCCTACAGATGAATCATCATATTTTTCATTTGTCCTACCGATGGACATACATTCAAAATCCTACCAATGGATAATCATCTCTTTCATTCATCCTACCGATGGACATGCATTCAAAATCCTGTCGATGGATCATATTTTTTCATTTGTCCTACCGATGGACATACATTCAAATTCATAGAGGAAGGGGGGCGGAAGACTGTATAGGAGAGGCGTAGGGTAAGGGGGGGACTCTGAATCAACGGGGAGTGCGAAAGGCAGGAGTAGGAGGTTATGGAAAAGGTGGGCGAATAGAAGTGCGGGCCGCAAAGGTTAAAAGAATTGTGAGAGAGGAAGAGGTCGTGGGCGTAAGCGTGGCGGAAAGTGAATAAGAGAGGGTTGGGAAGTGGTAACGAGCTTTACTACCCATTCTCCTCAATTTCCCCTCCTTTCTAGTTCGATCTGCTTCTCCCTACCGATGGACATACATTCAAAAGCCTACCGATAGATCATCTTTTTTTTATTCGTCTGATCTATGGACATACATTCATATCCTACCAATGGATCATTTTCGTTTGTCCTACCTATGGACATGCATTTATATCATACCAATGGATCATCCTTATTTGTCCGATCGATGAACATACAATCATATCTTATTAATGGGTAATTTTAACCTTTCAATGGATTATTTTATTCGTCCATATCGAGATGGGGGACATACATTAAATCCTATGAGGATCTTTCAATTTTTTTTTCGTCCCTACCAATGGACATATATTTATATCTTCCAGAAGGATCATCTCCATTCATTGTATCGTAAGAGATGTTACCTTTTTTCTTTTAGTTTTGTTTATACTAATGAGTTTTATCTTTGTTTTTTCAAGAACATCCTAGAGAATGCATTCTCAGTGGATCCACATGTGCGGACTACTTCAACAAGGACGCAACATAGCGTGAAACCTTTTGGATGCAAGTACGGGATCGACTTCTACCACATTCCAACCATACTTTATATAAATGTCATGTGTTAAGCCAAAATCGGGATTGTCAATTTTTCTTATCCTTGATTTCTTTCACCAATCATATCCAACGAAAGAGACAACTATTTACACCCATTTTGGCCTAACATTTTTGAAATTCGTAACTTTTAAGTTTTATTTATTTAATAGTTAAAAATGAATTTTTTCATAATTTTGAATAAACTTATCGATAATTATCTTTATTTATATAAACTTAGGGTTTCTTATTAGTAAATTTCTAAAATTGCATTTTACATGTCATTAGTTACGTTCATTATATTATTTTAATATTCATTTTATTTGTTACATTTGTTGATATTTTGCACATCATAGAATTTCATTCAAATACGGATAAAATTTGCGTATACAGTCGATCGATAATTTTGGACCACAATTTCAAACCCACAGAATTTGATCCCATTACATAATTATTTTTTCCATTTAAGTTTTATTAGGTAAAGAAATAAGGTGGCGGTGGATAATTTTTTTTATATGAGAAGATACAATTTCCTAATGAAAAACCCTAATTTTTTCAAATGAGGTTTTGGTTGGAGAAGGCAGGTGGTGAGGAAGAAGGGTGGTGGCTGAGGGACGAAAATGGAGAGGAAAAAATTAGGGCTTTTGATTAGGAAATTGTTTCATCTCATATAAAATAAAATAAAACTTATTCACCACCATCTTATTTCTTGACCTAGTAAAACTTAAATAGAAAAAATAATTATGTAATGGACTCAAATTTTGTGGGTTTGAAATTGTAGCCCAAAATTATCGATAAATTGTACACGCAAATTTTATCTGTATTTTAATGAATTCTACAATATGCAAAATATCAACATTAATATCAACAAATGTAACAAATAAAATTAATATTAAAATAATATAATTAATGTAACTAATGACATGTCAAAATGCAATTTAAAAATTTAATAATAAAAAATTCTAATTTTGATAAATAAAGATAGTTATCGAAAAACTATTACAATATTAAAAAAAATCATTTTGAACTCGTATATAAGAACAAAGAAAAGGGAAGAAGAAGGGAGGAAAAAAGGGGGGGGGAAACAGCGGGGGCAAAGAGGTAGGAGAAATAAGAAGATTGGCAATCAAAAGAAGAAAACACAAGGGGTGGCGACGAGGGGAAAGGGGAAGAAGGGAGAAAAAGACAAGGGGGGGGTGAGAGTGAGAGAGAGAAAGGGGGAAGAAGAGTGAGAGAGAGAGAGAGAGAGATAGAGAGAGAGGAGGAGATATAGAGAGAGAGATGCGAGAGGACGAGGGGAGAGAGAGAGAGTCGAACATCACAAAATAGCAATAAGAAGGGTTAGGGTTAAGGATCACTCATATCACAGGCAACAGATCTGACGAGCTCACGTTCCATTGAAAAGAGAGGCTAGAACTCAACCTTTGATTCGAAGTCCGATGGTAGAGATTCCCTTGATCTTCTTTTTGGGGGTATGACTTTAAGGATTGTCCATCCTCTGTCTATTCATCAAGTTATGTCATGCTCACTCTCAGGGACCGGAATATTTGAAGTTGCATTATAATATTCTAAACTAGATTTTCAAAGTGCAAAAAAAAACTTACATCGTTGAATCAAAAAATAAAAGAGGAGATCAAAGAGGGAAATCCTCACAGACGAACAATTTGAAGAATTCGTGATTGAGTATTACAATAAGCAGGCATACCGATCTTATTTATAGTGCTCAAAATTTAATTTATTTTCCATGTGGATTAATTTCTCAAGATTTATTTACTTAATGAATTTAAAAGAGAATAAATAAAGTCAAATACATTTTATGAACTAAAAAAAAAAAAAATTGGGGTTCGTGATTGAATTAACAGGGAAACATAAAATAACTTCTACTAGTTTAGAAGCTTATTAATTAGATACACTCTAGTTTTTAATATTATATATCTTACCAGATTTTGGATGAGTCCAGATATGTTTAGATACGTTCAGATGCATGTATCTCAGGATATACAAGGTCAAATTTGTTTTAGACACATTATATCCAAGTAGATTCGCATGTATTTGGGATACATAACAAATCTCCCTTGCTTCTCTCTCAATTCACTCATTACTCTCCCTTGTATATGGGAACCACAACAGATAAATTTAAATACATGTATATAGTGTGTATCATGTATTTAGTGTGTATCTAGTGTAATTCACATGTATATGAGATACATAACAAATGTCACTCGCCTTTATTTCAATCTTTCTTTCCTTTCTCGCTATTTTAGTTTATCTGGTAACAAAAATATATGCATCAAGTATATCTTTCTCAATATATGGTATAAAACTCTAAATTAGTAGTAAGATATATAATATTTTGAAATTATAAATAACAATAGTATATACACTAAATATGCAGTGAGGTATATCTAAATATGTAGTTTTTCACACTAAATATTCATTTTAATCATAAAAGTAAACTAGCAAAATAGAATAGGAATGAAAATCAAACAGTTCAAGTTTAGAAACACAATAATTGTGGTCTAAATATGTCAATCAACTAGTTTATAATATATGTATCATGTCTCTAAATAACGATACCAAGACCATATTGAAAAGATCTACAAAACTGAGAAGTGAATTGTGTACCACGATTAGAAAAAAATGGACAAATACAGACCATGAAACCTTACAATTTCTGTTAAGTGCAACTTAATCCTCCACCGCAAAAGGAAACATTTGACCCCCCCCCCCCCCCCCCCCCCCCCCCAAATTAAAATGGGCAAAATTTCGTAATTTGATTACTATCTATAACCCAAAAATCAAGTATGTGTCTTCTTAGTGAGAGGCAAAACAACGATTGAGTCCATATCACATCCTTACACTTCGGCGCCAGGAATGCTATTTTAGGGCTGACCTTTTGATTTTTGATGCTCAACTTTCATTTGTTGATAATTAGGACACTTAGCCACAAATCCCGCAATATCCTTCTTCATTCGATTCCACCAATATATCTCTTTAAAATCACGGTACATCTTAGTTGCTTCCAAGTGAATGAAAGACTGAGAACTATGGTCTTTTGATGAGATCTTCTCCCTCAGGCCATCTATATTTGAAGCACACAAAAAACCTTAATATCTAAGTACTCTATCTCCCCCTTGGAAGAAAGACTCTAAAGACTTTTTAAGTAAAGTCTTTTTCAATTCAACAAAATACGGATCAAGATTTTGCTTGGACTTCACATCCACCACAAAAGATGATTCTGAGTCGTTATGAACCATAACAGCACCCTTGATAGAGTCCACTAATTGAACACACAACTGAGACGATCTATGAACATCTCTAACCAAATCCTTTTTATCATCCTCAATATGTGCAACACTGCCGATAGATAAATGACTAAGAGCATCCGCCACCACATTCTCTTTACTGAGGTTATAGTTAACATTGTTATCATAGTCTTCCAATAACTCAAGATACCGTCTTTGGCAAAGATTTAGATCCTTCTGATTAAACACGTATTGTAAACTCTTATGCTAGATAAAGCATCTAACGAACACCATATAAATAGTGTCTCAAAATATTTACGGCAAAAACAACCACCACTAGTTCGAGGTCGTGGGTAGGATATTTCATCTCATAAGTTCCCTTGAAGCATAGGGAATGACTTTTAAAATTTGCATAAGAACACATCCTAACATAATTCTTGAGGCATCACAGTATACCACGAAACCATCAGTCCATTCCGGTAAGGTTAACCCAGAGTGGCAGTAAGTCTATTACGCAATTCTTGAAAACTCTTGCCACATGTTTCAAACCATATCAACTTAGCCTTTTATTGAGACAATGGATAGGCAATCAACAAAAATCCATCAACAAACCTTCTAAAATAACCATCCAAACTCAAGAAGTTTATAATATTCTAAGGGGATAGAGGTCTAGGAAAACTCTTAACTGTATCTATCTTCTTAGGATATACCTCAATACTCTTGTAGACACATAAATTATGTTGGGTTAGATTTTGACAAAATTTGAATTAACATCATGTTTGATTGGGCTGAATGATCAATCATGGGCTTTACAAATAAGCAAGTCCATTTTATTAAATTCAAATCTAAGGTCCATTTCACCTTGAAGTCTAAATCCATGTCAAATGTCACAATGACTAAGCATCTGATCTTAGGCATATTTGTGTGCCTAATAACCAATTTCTCCCATATATATTGCCAAGTTTAAGAGCATTTTCATTGACGAAATTAATATTTGAGATTATTTTGATGTCGCTTCCTCGAAGCAATATGATTAGATGTTTCAGGATGAAAAGCAAAGAAGAACAAGCAAAAATAGGGCACATGTACAGAGGTCGGAAAATAGAAGATGGAGTTGCAGAGAAAAAGAGCCAAGAAGTTGGAGAATACACTAAGAGGGAGCATCTTCACGTAGCGGAGCTAATACGCTTATGCAGAAGAGGTATTCCAGTAAATAGTAAAGTGCGCGAGGGGAGCACGTTGCGAAGAGGCTTCAGATGTGTGCAAATTTAAGCGAGAGAAAAGGTCCGCGACACCATAATTCGTCCACGTACTTTTATTTCAGATTATAAATAGTTTAGGTGTGTTATTTTATTTTTATCAAGTTCCAAAAAGATGGGATAATATGGAGTTGGACGATTTGCTACACTATTCTAGGGTTTTTCTTCTTCTTCTTCTTCTTGGTAAACATTGTATGATTCCTAAACATTATTTCATAATCTTTTGCTCTATGAGTAGCTAAAGTCCTTATTTCTAGGGTTGTAGCTACAATTAATGGTTTACAAATTTTTTTCTAGCATGAGAAGGGTGATCTTATGCTTGCATTCTTGTTTAACTATTTAAATGCATGATCAACATTAAAATAAACTTGTTGTCCGCTCTTGAACTCGGAATACGAATAGAGGGATATACCGAAGAATGTGAGGTGCGTATTTGTTCTAGGATAAAAACTAGAGTGTTTTGTATATAGGATAGTCTTTTACTTATATGCCACGCTTGGTTATGCAAGATGAATGCTTAATGCTCTATAACTGGTTCTTGACTATCCCCACTCAATGATGTAGTTAGGTTGTCGATGGTGGTAGGCGATTAGAGGCTGGGAGATCCTGATCGTAAAATGAACTTTGCAAATCCATAATGAATTTAACCCGTCAAATGCTAGGATAAATCAATATTATACAAAAATCGTTCTATGCTACAACCCTGGAATGCTTTCTCCAAATTGTGCAAATCTTTTATCTTAAACTGTCTGAGTATAGTAATTAATTGTTCTAATTATTAGTTATAAAAAACTTCTTAAATTATTTATCACTTGAGTAGATTTAGTTTAGACATAAAAGAGTTGTTATTTGTTGATATGAAGTCCTTTGGGTTTGATAATCTAGTTCGAAAGAGTTGATGCACTACTTGAGTGATCACGTGCACTTGCATGTGCTTTTGGACACAACAACATCCAAGACCAATTAGGTGATGCCACATGTACAACAGAGGTGGTAGTCTCAATAAAGTGCAAAATCAATCACAACATGCCAAGTGTCAAAATGACATCCTTTGGCCAATCATATGCAAGAAGTAAATAGGAGATGGACATGACTTTCTAAGGGATCATGAAAAATCTTCAACAAGCATTTTTGCAAATGGTGAAACCTATATCAACTACATATCTCTTCAAAGGAGTGATCAACACAGTTCTTCCCGGACATCGACTAGAAACGACAAAGTGATTTTGATGTTCCCGGAGATCAACAAAATCTCAAGGAGGTCTACTCACCCAACAATTTGAGAAGTACGCTATTGAAGGGCCTCAAATTTTGGAGAAGCTTAGGAACAAGAATCAATAGAATAAAAAAATTTTACTTACAACGATTCACCAATAAAAATAACATTTTCTTTTATATATTTCGCTTGGAGTCAATTTTATCGCTTATGAAAGTTGGTTGCGATCAAATTTGGCACGCCTAGTGGGACCAATTCTTCTCTTCATCTCTTTATCTTGAAAATCAGAAACTAAAAAGGCAATTACTGCAATAGCCTTCAGAAAGAGTAGTGATTTTTCATACAAGGACTCTACTGATGTCGTATCTACTGATCTCAGCCATGTTGGCCTGGTTACTTGGCTTAAGTTCAAGAACAATGGACTAGATGGATATGAATACTTCACTTCTTTGGAGGCGATGAAAAATAACAAATCTCATACGATGGTCGTAAGCGCAACGCCTAGGGGAAATCCTTCGTCTATGTTATCTGGAGAATTTTCTCAAATTGGCTTCAACTAAAGATTTAATGGATTATCCAACTTCAATGAATTTCATTGATGGCTGACTCAACTAACATAAAACAAGAAGTTTACGATGATAGATCCAACCATTAAGGCCTTGAATAAATCTGTTGATGATAAAAATCATCACATTGCTCAACTTATGAAAAAATTGGAGGCCTTTACACCTAGAGAGTTAAGTCACGTACCCACTTGTCCATATGGTTTTGATCAACAAAACAAGGACGTTGAGTAACCTCTAGGAAAGTCAAAATTTCAAAAGAAGAATCAATATACTTTAGTTGTTGCACTATTTGTCCAACAGTTGCAAGATATAATAACAAACACTACTATGGCTCAATATGGTGGACACCACAAGGTTCCTTGCGTTACTCCAAGCCATATACTGGACTGATTAATTGTCTGTCAATGCCAACAAACTATCAGCAACCAAAGCTATAACAATTTGATGGCAAGGGGAACCCAAGGCAACATATCGCCAAATTTTTTGAAACTTATAGCAATACTGGTGACCTTTTGGTAAAATAGCTTGTCATTTCGTTGAAAGGGAATGCATTCGACTGGTATATCAACCTCGGACAAAAGTCCATTTATAGTTGGAAGCAAATCGAGAAGGAATTCCTCAATCATTTCTACAATACTCGCTAAACCATAATCATAATTGATTTGATTGGCACTAAGCAAAGAAATGATGAGCCTTTAGTGGATTACATAAATCGTTGTAGATTGTTGAGTCTAGACTACAAGGATCGCCTTTCTGAAATATATATTATGGAAATGTGTATTTAGGGTATACATTGGGGACTTCTATACATACTATAAGGAATTAAATCGCAATTTTTTTAAGAACTGTACACGAGAGAGCATGTCCCCATGCCATGATATGGTGTGAGCATCGCAGGAAAATGGGGAGGAAGGAAATGGGAATTATCTCCTTTGTTCTATTTGACAAAAGAGAAAAAAACCGTTCAAGCAGAAAGGTCTACCTCTTAAAACATCACAAAATAAGGAATCATTGATGGTGAAAGCGACTTCTGTGTAAACTTCACCAAAAGAAGTGTTAGTAACTAAAAGGGCAGGGAAGCCCCCAATGTTATAGCTCAGGAAAGAAGAGAGGAGACATCCAATCTTGAAGGAGTTAAAGTCCAAGGTTTACCTGTTTCTACATTCAGATGTACCTATGATTCTTGATGAATTGCTGTCTAAGAAATTTATTGATCTTCTTGAATAAAGTAGGCCCAAAAACATCAATAAGGTTGGTGAACCTAGATATTTCAAGTTCCATCGCGTCCTTAGCCACCCGATAAGTAAATGATTTATCTTGAACGAGAAAATCATGATGCCAGTAAGTGAAGGAAAAATCATCATTGACCAAGATGAAACAACGGAGGAAAATCATGTTAGTGTAGTGCAAAATAAAAATAAGTGCTCAAGGTCGTTGTCTATGACAAACACCACCTTCTTGCGATTCAAGAGTTTAGTGCCTATTGAAGTTAATTTTCTAAGGAAAACTCTTGAGGTTTCACTAAATATAGAAAACCACAAAGAAAATGAAGCTGATGGTTGGACTTTGGTTAAACATAAGAAAAGGAGACATCAAGCAGTCTTTACGATACAACTTCCTAACACAAGATCAACAAGGATTGATGTGAACAACCATAAAAAAGCGTCAACCTTTTACTAGAAAAATAAATCAATGGATCTTCATCGCAGAAGGTCCGAAGGCCTTTACATTTGATGAATTCTTTCTAGAAAAATTCTCTTGTGGTGGTAAAATTGGTGCAACGCATGTTATTTCCAGCACAAATGAAACAAAGGGAAGAAAAAGTGAGCATTTTCCAACAATAACACAAGAAGATAAAACTGATGAAAAGTTGCCCAATGTTGTGCTACAATTGCCTTCACTGATGATGACTTGTTGTTAGGGTCTAGGCTACATAATAAACCCTTGTTTGTTGTAGGTTCTATTCGAGAACAACATCTCAATTGCATACTAATCGATGGTGGTTCGAAAGTTAATATCATGCCAAAATTTGTTCTAAAAAAACCTTGGGATCTCTATTGGTAAATTTTTCAACAATAACCTAACGATCCAAGGTTTCAATCAAGAAGGGGAATGATCTTTAGGAAAGATTCACCTAGGATTTTCCATTGGAAACGTGAAATAAAACACTTCAATTCATGTCATAATGTTCAAACATCATTACAACCCTTGTTTTGCTCAAACGTACCTGGGTTTTCATCTGAAAATGGATGGTGTCATCTAATTTGCATCAAAGGTGTGAAAAGTAGATGAAAGAGGGTGAAGTAGGAAAAATGGATATACATACAGACATATATATATTATAGATATACTATAGTTATATATCCTATATATATAGATATATATAGAGAATCCTTTCACCTAAGATAGCAGCATATTTTGTAGATGCAAAATTCTATTTGATCTGGAAGATCAAATATGCGAGACAAAATGAAGAACAAGAAAAGAAGAAAGAAAGCTTGAACTAGATTGATATCGCGAAAAGAGTAATTTCAATTGGCTGCTATTAATAGCCTAACAGAAGGAGAAGGAAGACGAGTGCTGGGGTAATGGGAGATTTAGCAAGAAAAGTCATTTGAGGATGGCGAGTATGCCGAAAGCGGGGGGAGGGAAGCCGGTGGATGTGCGCGGTTGATAATCCTCAGCGTGGTGTTTTGTGGAGGAAGAGACGATGGAGGGTGGGGGTGGAAGGCGAAAGGCACGTGGGGGGGTAATAAGGCGTGACGTTGATGAGTGTAAGGAGGAAGGAACGCGAGAGAGAAGAGGGAGAGTATAATGGTGTAGGGGAGATGAGGAAATATTAAAGGCTCTGGTGGATGGGAGGGGGTGTGATAAGCGAGGTGGTGACGGGAAACGATGGTAAGTTAAACTGAGGAGGACCCCCTCTTCCAACTTGCGCACCCCACGCCCGCCTCACTCCCACACTCATACCATCTCTCGCTCTCCTCAACCACAACCACCCCCCAACTCTTACCCACATCCGTATATCCCCCCAAATCCATGGGCCAGACGTCCCCCCCCACCTACCCCGCCTATACCCCCCCTTAATCTCCATTTTAACACCCCCGCCCCTTCAATTCCATCCCCACCACCACCCCTCCCCTCCCCACCCCCCCCCACCCCCAACCCTCCAACCCCCACCCCCTACCCACATCCCACCCAAAAGCCAACCCAAACCAAGTCAGCTTTTCCTTGCTCTACCCATACTCCACCTCGTGACTCTCCCCTTACGACCCCTTCACCCGCCGCCACAATCCCCTTTATCCCAACGCCACGCCGCTCCACCTTTTTGATCTTCATAACTCCGATCCCATCTATAACCCATACCCGCCAACTCTCACGCTCCGATACATTTTCTCATCCCCCCTCTCCACCTCCCACTCCCTCTCCATCCTCCCAACCCCCCGTACCGAGCCTTTTCAACCACATCACACCACCCACGACCCCGCCCTCAACCCTCAAATATGAGCTCTCCCTTACGCCCAACTGCACCCCTAATCACCTCTCCCTACCCATACCCTCTCCTCAGCCCTCTAAGATTTTTACCATACATAGGGATACATGCAGACCAATATTATGATGAGCCAAGCTAATTAAGCTGCAGCCATCGTCGTATAGGCCCCACTTTTGGGCGCCAAGCCCGCAAATAATTTTTTGCTATATTCCACGTCTATGTCAAAAAAATAGACAACCATTGCTAGAGGAATTTACTCAAAAACTTTACCCACCAAGGAAAAAATTGAGTCACACAACATTCCAAGATTTGAAGGAGAAAATAATTGTCCCAGTTGCAGAAGTCCCGTCTTTCACTTTGGAGCTTTTCAAAAAAAAATACTCAAGTTAGTTAGATAAAAGGGAACTATGATCAAAAGGTCTTTACATTATTTGAAAAATCAGGTTATAACTTTTCAAATCCAGCAAAGATAGGAGAACTCGCGAAGGAAGTCACTAGTAAAAAAATACATGGGCTTACAAAGTCTCAAATGCGGTTGAGAAAACAAGGATATTATGTCACCGCTCCTAAGTTTAGGTTAGAATTCATCTTACCGGAGCATCTTCGGGTTTCATATAAGAAGGGGAAATAAATAACCTTATTTCACTATACCTCTATAGAAAAGAAAAGGAATCTTATGAGGGTTAATTTATAAAACACAAGAAAGACTTCGGCTGTTGAACGTATGGGAATAATATGGACACCTTGTTTTGTCTCTACTTGAAAGACTTGCGGCAGAAGATGAAAAAAGATCCTCTAACAAGTGGCAAAGAATATGCCACCACCTCAAAGATTCTGTAATTTTTCCCGCTTGGGACACCAAAAGAAGTCATATCCGAAAGGATTGTTGCCCCTGGAGATCATGAAATTAAGTGCTGATGTAACTGACAACAAAGATATTCATAGTGTTTTCCCATAACCTATAGAGAGAAAGGTTGTATTGTCGATCACCATCGATGGTTTGTTGAAGTACAAGAATCAAAATTGTTTTCACCAACCAGTTTCATTGAGACACTAAAAAGTAGGAAGATGAAGCCATCATAGTCTTCGTGGGAAGTCAGATGGAAGATTAAAGATTGAAAAAATCATCCTATCAAATAATAGTGGAAGATTTTCCAAAGATTGATGATACGATGATGTACAAGAGGCTCCCTCTGTACTGGAAGATGGCGTAAAATCAACCACAGACACTCTCAAGGAACTAAATCTAGGCACTCTAGAGGATCCATGTCCAATCTTCATTAGTGTTTTTTAACACAGAGGAAATACTTCAAGTTATTGGTTGAGTTCAAAGACATTTTTGCTTGGTCATACAAAGAATATCGGGCCTTATTCCCAGGATAGCTATTCACATTTGGCGTTGGGTATATGAAATGTCGCACGTCCTAAGAAATATTATATTATAACTTCCCGATAATGATAAATAAAGCAGTCACAACAAGCGTTTCTTCATAAGTTGGTAATGCAAATTGAACCGGAGGTCAACAAACTCATTGAAAATGGATTTATTTGAGAAGTCAAGTACCTATTGTGGATATCAAATATTGTACTTGTTAAGAAGAAAAGTGGTCTAATACGTTTCTGCGTTGATTTAGAGATTTGAACAAGGCATGTCCAAAATCTAACTTCTCTCTGCCAATCATTGAGCTCATGGTTGATGCTACAACTGGGCATGAAGTTATGTCATTTATGGATGAGTTTTATGGATATAATCAAATGAGAATGTATCCAAAAGATAAAGAATGCACTGCATTCAAAAACCCAAAAGGATTTTATTGTTACAAAGTGATGTCCTTTGGTCTAAAGAATGTTGGGGCCACCTATCAACGCCTAATGCAAAACATATTTCAAAATATGCTTCATAAATGGGTGGAATGTTACGTGACTTAGTCATAAATACAAAGAAAAGGGAACACCATCTTGAAAACCTTCAAATTGTTTTTGAATGGTTAAGAAAAATTGACTTGAAGATCAATCCACTCAAATATGCATATGGGGTTACCTAGGGAAAGTTTCTTGGATTCATTGTGCATTACCGTAAAATTGAAGTTTATACCGCAAAGATTGATTTCATTCAAAAAATGCCAGAGCCAAAGAACTTGAGATACATCCGCAGTCTACAAGGAAATTTTGCATTCATTCGGAGATTCATTTCTAACCTTGTTGGACGATGTCAACCTTTGAACCATTTAATGAAGAAAGATGTTCCTTTCCACTAGGACCAATCATGTCGAAATGCCTTTGAAACATCAAAATATACTTGATGATTCCACATGTATTAGGGGCAATAAGTCCTGGAAAGCCATTGATATTATGCATTGCATCGCAAGAGCGATCACTTGGGGCACTTCTTGCTCGGAATAAAGCTAAGAAGTGGAACCTTGATATGACGTAAAATTATATGCCCATTGAGAAGATGTGCTTAGTGTTACTTTATGCGATTAAAAAATTAAGGCATTATCTTGAAGTGTACTATCAAGCTAATTTCTCGAGCTGATCCCGTGAAGTTCGTAATGACTTAACCAGTTCTCTTAGGACATCTAGCAAGATGTTCTATATTGTTTGATCAATATAAGATCATATACACACCTCTAAAGGTTGTGAAGGGGCAAGCACTTGCTAATTTCCCTAATGATCACCCTCTTCTGGGAGAATGGAGAACTTCAAATGAGTTTCGTGATGAAGATGCATTTTTTACTAAGAGTTGTCGGCATGAACATAGATCCATTGAAATAGTTCATTGATGTAATCTTACATCAAGATGTGGTTGTACCGGGGACACAAGTACTGTTGATATATCACAAAGTCTCGAACTACCATTCTGGAGTCTGGTCTATGTTTAAACATGTTCCAACAACGCCATAGAGTACTAAGTTTTAATTCTGAACCTTGAAATGACATCAAATATGAAGATTCATCAATTATATATCTACAATGACTCTTAATTGATCCTCAATAAACTCTCGGGTATCTATAAGGTAAATCACGTCCTAAACGAAGAAAATCACATGGCAGATGTTTTTGCTAACTTGGCCATAACAATGACACTTAGAGAAAATGAGACAACAAAGGTGTGTGTATGTCATCAATGGGTTATTTTTGGTTTTGTTTATCTTTAAATTTATGAATGTCTTCATATATCTGTTCGAGTGGTTGAAGAACAAGATTGGAGAAAATCATTGATTGATTATGTTGAACATAGAAGGTTGTCTAAGGATCCACGAGTATGAGCAAACATTAAGAGAAGGGCACCACTATTCATCTTTCACGATGGAGTATTGTTTCGTCGTTTTTATGAGGGACTATTCTTGCGGTATCTCTACAAAGAAGAAGCTCAACAAACAACATAGGAAGCACATTCTGTCATATGTGGATCACACCATTTAGGGCCCGCATCCGACTTCGCGGGCTAAACTTAATGTTACTTCAAAAGGATGGGTTACAATTGGGCAACATGGTTTCGGACCTGCTTTAATTAGAGACATGCACACAAAACAAAGTGTTCAACAAACATGTACATTCCATGCTAATTACATTGTCATCAATCTCCCAAAGACTTTGCATCCGGATCGGTCGGTATATAGACTTATGGGCCTTCGATGCATAGGGAACTTGATGTTGTTGGACCTTTTTCAAAAGTCATCTATTATTAAAGGGCAAATGTATATCTTTGGTGCCACATGATTATTTCTATTTATTTCTGAAGTCTGACCATTAAAGAGGTAATAAATATATTTTTTAAAGAAGGCGAAATATTGTTGATTTTATGACATCACATATTTCTTGGATAGTAAGGCATTAACAAGTATATGATTGTACGTATATTGCAAAACATCCTTCCACAATAAACTCATGATTAGCTTGTGCGAGAAGTTCAGTTTAAGCAATATAAGTCTTCAATATACAATGCACATGACAATTGTCTTGATAAATCTAAACATGTTAAGAAAGTAGTTGCAAATAATAAAAGGGACTCGCATGAGAGATTGGTGAAACTTTTTGGGAATATCATATAACCTTTAGAACAGCTACGCAAGCGACTCTATTTTCATTGGTGTATGACATATAAGCAATCCTTTTGTTGGAGAAGCAAATTCTATCATTGCGAATATCAATCCAAGAGGGACCTACAACTTAAAGTAACGCTCAACTTCGTCTAGCAGAGTTGGAGGCATTGTGTAATGACTGGGGAGCACCCCCTAGAAGTTATCGATGTCGTCGACCTCTCAGAGGTCTTGGACAAACCTCTTAACATTTATTCATTGCATTGTCATAAAATTAGCAAAAAATTTAAGACTTTTCATAGCAAAAATAATCCTAGAATATCACTTCATTTATAAAATCATAAGTACATAGTTTAGACACTATCTCTTCTTTCCATCATAGACTCAATATCAATAGAGTAGAATAGGGATACTACCCTTAAATACATAAAAAAATAATATAAACTATTACATGAACTTAAGAAAATGACATATGGTCCTTGAATCTTTAAGGAAACCATTTGAACTTGGGGATATGAATACAAGCTCTTCCTTTATAAAATATCCTCTAGTCATCACCACCTACACTTTGTGTAAAAAGATGAAGAAGAACGGTATTAGTACAAGAATGTACTAAATATGATAACTAAGAAAAAACATGACTTAAAGAGGTCATTTAGTTTAAAATCATAAATCATGTATCTTTAGTAAGAACATTCAATTACTTTTAAGGCACTTTCATTAAAGCACAATCTACACATAAGAACAATCACCTAAGACAACCTCCAAATCTCACTAGTGCAATGTACAAGTAGCATCCCATAATACTACTCACACCAAGGGATCCTAGGAAATAACCCTAGATTTAGGTACATCTCATTCAATAACAAAACACACATGCATTTAACTTTAGACATAAGACCAATATACTTCATTAATGGTCATATAATAACTCTTTCATTCATTACATCTTAGTCATAAATCATTTAGTTCATACCATAGGTAAACCACCCTCACAACCCCTTTAGAAACTTGCTTGTGCAATGTACACATGGAGTCCCATACCCTCACATATACCAAGAAATCCCATTTAGAAGCCATAATTGAAGTTCACATGCATCATCATAATCATGTCTTCACATAAGTAAAGTCAACCTTGACATACATTCATATTTACATACATGAACCACAATCCTTATTTCATAAAGGAACCTCATCATAACTTTCCTTAGAGTCCATTTGTGCAATATATAAGTAGGGTCCATAGTCCTACCTATACTAAGTAGTCCTTAAATGAATCATAGAAAATATTCATAATCTTACATTAGTTCATTTCTTAACATTCCGGGATGAATCCATAAAAAGACATAGACCTGTGGGCTAGTACACACTGGTGCAACGCAACACGGGAGGAAACAAGAATAAAACCAAAAAACACAGAACCACGGGGCCGGATCGACCCCACACCCCCCCCCACCAAAACACACCCTCACCCCACACCACCTACTGCCCCGGCTCACCCACTCTGAACCCACCCGCACCACACACATCGCACACCATCACCCTATCACCACCCGACCTCTCACACTGTAAAATAACCACCAACCCCCCCCCCCCCACACCCCCGTATTCGCCATCCTCTTCCTACCGTTACCCAACACCACTCTCCGAAACTCCCCCACCCCCCAAACCCAATCACCCCGTCCCCCTTCCCCAACCCTCCACCCAATCCCTCCCCCTCCCTCCTCCTCACACAATGCGACTCGAGCACAAAAACGGAGCAACTCCTACAAAAGTAATATAAGGACAACCCCCCGAGAGTAACGAACGGACGGGGCGAGAAAAACACGAGCGCAGCAC
>JAKWJA010002309.1:0-26295 GCA_027704765.1 Solanum habrochaites | reverse complement strand
AGTAGTTTATAAGTGTTATATAAGGAGGAAAGTTTCCTATTAGTATTACCTCATTTTTGTTATTTTCTCTATCTTTTATAGTTATTGTGATAATTATTATTAATAAAAGTAAAAATTATGATTAGCTTTAGATCTTATAATTATATTCAAGTATAATCAGTTAGGTAAATCAATCAAAAATTAAAACTAAAATTTAATGTATATTTAAATTTTGTGTATTGAAATATTTATTTGTATTTTGCGACCTTAAATATGCTATAGTAAAAAAAAAAAAATTCCCAAAGTTATTTTCTTTTTTAAATAAAACTAAATAACCAAGTTTCAATAAATCGAAAGGGGGGAACAGATATGAAAACATGAAACATAATGAATTTAAAACTTTAATTCTTCGTTTTAATTCTCTAATTTGTTACATATTTGAAATTTAACATAAACAAAGAAGCGTAAAAGCCAATGTACAATGTAAGTATATTTAAAGAAAAACATAGTTAAAAAAAACATAATGGAAAATTTGGTTGATGCCCTTAATTTTTATCGAACAAAAAATTGTTGCATATATTATTTAAAAAATAAAGTAAGAACTAAAAATTAGTATGATCCAGTAAAATTGACAACTAAAAAATAGTGTCGAACCAATAAGAAATTTCGTTGATTTTTCTAAATTACTTTATCCATAAAATGAAACAAATGGAACATATATATTCTAAAATAACATAAAAGGTATATATATTAACTCATTAAAAATATTGTTTTAAAAAACACAATAAAACATTTAGTTCGTTTTTTTTCAAATTTTCACTGGTGTGCATATAATTGAAAGAAAAAAAAACATACTTGGCCTGTTTCGGTGCGGCACCTGATATCTAGTTATATATACAAACACATTAAGGGGTTATTAAGCTTTCCTGATTTTTTTGTTCGCAAGTTCAAAAAGTTGCTTAAAATAGCAAATACAACGATATACACTTTAGTAGTTTTTCAAAAATAAAAAAAAAGCAAGAACCACCTAAAAATTAGCATGAGTGAACAAAAAATCCGGAGGTGATTTTGAACAAAAGTGTATCATGTACTTGATATGGTGGGAGGTGACAAGATATCCCATGGAAATTAAATTGAAGTACGCCCAAACATGCATGGCACACACAATTATCAAAAAAAATAAATAAAAGAAATGATATATTATCATTCGGATTCCATCTGCAGATATTAGTTGGTGAACGAACATCACAAACTATGAGCTAACAAGTTTTTCTAGCTGGTGATGCTGCAAAAACAGATCATATAAAACAAGTCACGTTAAGAAGCCCGGATAAACTGTAGTATGGATTCATCACATGCGTCTATGAAATCTAGTATTTTCACATACACGACCATATATATCCATTTGTGAACAAAGTAGGGTCAAAGAAAAGAACGACAACACAATAAACTCTGTATATTGTCCGTCCCCTTATTACTATTACCTTATATAGTAGGAGGGATCCGTAGGAATCATAAGAGACATGTAGGATATTTCTTGAGTGACTTACTTTCTGCGTAAGTATACATGTAATGTTTTATATAATAAACAGATCACCCCCCCCCCCCACCTCCCGGTTATGTAACTTCCAATATGTAAAAATAAAATAAAAAAAGTATTAAGGTAATTGCAATCAGATAATTATATTTAAGATATCAATACAATGTAACACAATGGATAATAACATCCAAACAAGGTGTGTTAGACTCCATATTCAATAGCAGTATCACCAGTATTAGATCATCTACACACAAATAATTCCTTAAATATCTGTCCAGGGTGTGAAAATTTGAAGACTCTATAACATTTTGACCGTTTGTCCACAAACGAATAATTTGGTCTTCACAACGCGACCTCTCATAAAAAAAGTAGCACTTTGAACTTGAATTCGTTTATCTTTCTATGATGATCGAACTCTGAAAGCCATTTCTCATTACCGTTGAATCCCGTTCCCCTGCAGAAAATGTGGGCTGTTATTTTATCTAAAGCTCCAGCAAGTCCTCATTCGAACCGGAATTCAGAATTCAGATTGGGACATGTTCTATAACTTCCTCTGTAGTTTTCCCCTGATATCTTCTGTCTCACTCCCAATTAAAAGAAGCATCTCATGCCAGCGTTTGTTAGATCGTCTCCATGTAACCTTCTGTTTTCGTGCCACTTGGAGTCAATATTTACTCCAGGAGCTAACTGCTTATCAATTTTTAGAATTAAATAAAAAGAACAGTTTATTCAATAATATGCGAAATATAGAAGCTTACTTGATATTTAAGTGTATCTTTAATTAGCTCCCTTACGACTCTCAAAATCAGGAAGTGGGCGATGTAAATCCTCTTTCCTAGTCGTCTCCCTATGGTCAAGCACAATGATCAGTATTAAATAAATCAAAGCGATGAAATGAGACCCAAATGAAAGAAAAAAACCCTGAATATTCACTACGCATTTAAGTAGTAAGCTAACCTTAGTGCCCGCAAAGAACTCTCGGGGAAGTTGTTTGCTAACCAAAAACGTCACCATTTATTAAGAGTTGTTAAACCCATCGATCCTTACTAGAAGTTCAGCCCTTTACCCTTCGGGATGCCTCATGCTCTGTAGCAGACCTGAGAAAACGGTTCAAAGTATTACAAGTAAAACTAAAAAATTATAAGTTTAACGAATAAATAATTTTTTATTTCAAATTAATGTCAAATATAGTGTTGAGCAGATGCATAAATATGCGAAAGCAAGTAGTAATGAAGATAAAGAGGAGCATGACAATTTATTTAATTTTTAAGGTTTACTTACCCACTTTGGGCACTGCAAAGATAATCATCTCGTCAATAAAAATTGTAGTTGGGAGATGAGTACGGGGCAACTCAATATAAGCACCGTTCATCGATCAATCTACCCGCAATCACCAACACACATGAACTACAGAAATATTGAGAAATGTTGTGCCACACTCTGGCAACAACGTTGGGGCCAAGGAGTGGTTTCCTGTCCCGAGGAGACCAAACATAATAACCTGCCCTCTCCAAGGTCTCCGGATTCCCTGGAAATAATATTCAATAACAAAAAGTTCATGTAAATATCTACTAACCCGTTGTTTTCCGTGATACGAAAAATTTCTGAGATCATCAGTTTCAACAGAAAAACTTTTTCCAACTTTCTTTTACTCACTATTTTGAAATCACCAAAAAAAATGATAAAAATAATTTCACTGAATATCCACTTTCACGTCTATAACCAAACTGCACAGCTCGTAGTGCATGTAGAATACTTTAATTCAGCAATCACACAAAATTATCGGTAGTACTGTGAAATACTCGGGCATCAACATGGCAATACCATTTGCTTCCTGTAGATCCTCTTTGCTTCACTTAGTCCGGCTATCATCCGATGTAACCAATGGATTTTGTCTCCAATTTCATTTTCAAAGCCTAGAAGATAACTCAGGCTGAGGTCCATCGTACAATGCCTTGTTGACTCAATCGTTCTTCAGCATCGTATCTGATTAGTTTAGAGAGGGAGAGATAAGAATATTATAAAGGAACATAAAGTCTTGTTAGTACAAAGAAAGTAAAGGTAGCTTTTGTGGAAGGTGTCGATACACACAACTGCACATATAAGAAAAATTGTGCATCAATTTAAGCGTTAGTTAACTTGATAGTATTATGTAACAATCAAATACACTACCTTTATCTAAAATCTCATCTTATAATCATTTTGGCATTTGATACGACAAAGATTAGATTATGTAATTGAATGTTAGGTACACATGGTAGGTATATTTTGATATGAAATGATAAAAGATTGACATCATGGAAACAAGTTTTTAGCAGACATTGTTTGATCTGTGGCTACGAATATAGAACTGGCAGAATGATGCCTAAAGAAACTCCAATTTTGTTCTTGATAATTAAATCTGAACAAATCAAAAGTGTACTTCTGCCGATTTAGTCTCATCACTATTGTCAACGTCCCATTCGGGTTACAGAGAGGTATAATGAGAACTAGATGATAGGTTCTCCGCTTTCTAGGTCCTCACTAATAAGTCATCTGCCAAGAAACGGTGAAGCAAGCAAGCAGACTGGTTGATGATAAATGTTTGTAGAGTACATTTCAATGGAAATGTAAAACCACTGTTTGTAGTCTACAAAGGTTTGAAATAATTTGGCATCATTCCAAAAAGTGGACTGGTCTGAATGTAGAGTACTGTTATGATTATGTTGAAGAAAGCCACAAAAAGTTGGTATATATTCAATTTTTAAACACTATAGAGTTTGTAAATGGGAAAAAATTCTTTTGGAAATTAAAACACATAAAAAGAAGGAATTAGAAATCAATAAAGTTTTGTACTAATTAAGAAAAAATTACATGAAAAGATTTATTTTCAAAGCAAATCGCAACGAGGAGGGCGGAACGCAAGAAAAGCCAAGTCGTAGATAGGATTCCTTTAAGTGACAAGTATTTATTAATTAATTTAATGCAAATTTGCTTGCTATCTAATTAAGGGACATAAATTTGTGAAAAGTTTTATTAAAAATCGAGAAGGAGAAGAGTCCTAAATGACGAGGATTTCAATTAAACAGGTTTCTTTGCGTTGCTTGTGGCAGTGATAGGTGATGAAGAATATTCCTACTTGTGTTAAGAAAATAGCTTGAGGGAACATAGTTTATAGACGAACGAGAAGAGGTTTGCATGGAAAGCAACAAGTTCGAGTGAAACTAGGAGTTCCACACATATAGAGGAGTCCTGACATGAAATGTAGGATTTCGAGTATGAAGTAGGTTTTTTGGATTCAAGTCCAAATCTAAAAGGGGCGATAGTTTCTGCTTGAAGAAAAAATTGCACACTTACTAGAGTGGGTATACATAAACCACTATGGAAGAGGTTTGAAAGTAGTTTTGTGATATTAACTGGGGAGGGTTGCGAGTTAAGTGAGATGTTTTAGATTGTATTTCAAAAGTCTGTTTACAATCTGAGTTTTTGTGAGAGGAGTTGTTTTTTTGTTTCGACAAGTTGTAGAAACTTGAAGAAACAATAGAAGATATAATAACGGGGGGTTTCTGTGTCTTGGGAAATACTAGAAATTAGTATGTTTTATAATTTCCTAACGAAGGAATTAGTTAGTTATAATTCCTCTAGGAATTAGAGTTTACTTTATTCCTTAGGTTACAGTAGTTTGTAAATCGTTGGTGTATGTTTTGATAATTTATCAAAATTTAAATACAGAAGTGTGTTCGGATTGGTCTATCCTTAAGTTTCAAAGAAACAAAAACAACGTTGTTTGTACGTGTTCCTTTTGAGGAAATTAGGAGGGTAGAATTCCAACCTTGGAGTTTGGCAAAATATCATTGTGATTTGAGTCTAGATGATGGCCTAAATATAATATTTTTTGTAAAGGCATTTTAAGATGGCAATTTGTTTAAAATCATTTGTGATTTGATTTATTGATTGATGGCCTATAAAGAAAGTAAACATGCTCTAAAATGTTCTCAAAGAGTGTTAATAGGTTAGATGAAGTATTTGTATTTCTGTTAGTGCGTTATTCGACCTACCTCACTGCAAATTTTGATGCTGATCCCTCCTTCCTACATAATGTTATTAATAACAAATATAACTTTTATATGTTATAAAAATGTTTCTCAAAGAAAGATGTATTTTTATTATATTGGGGGTTGTTTTCTTAGTTATTTAGCAATGCAGCTACTGTAATGTTTGTCGACGAGGTTGTTTGGTTTGAAACGATAGTTAGAATTTGTGAGTAATTATTGCCGGTAGACATGTCAACTTGTTGTTGTTCTCCTAGTGGTGTGTATGTAGTATTTGTTTGTAACGTGGTTGCGGTTTGAAGTCATACGTTGTTGTTGTGCTCTTGGTTGTATATTGAAGTCCTTAAACTGCGCATTCCTGTAATTGATTCCACTGCAAAAAATTATGAAATGTAAGTTCTCTATATTCGTAAGTCTTTTGATTTAGAGTCATTATTGTGTAAGTTTCTAGTGGGTTGAGAAATTATAAAGAGTAGTTCAACTCTACAGATAACTTTATTGTATAATTTTATAGATTAATTACATTGCTCCAATTAGGTTAGAATATAGTATAGCGGGGTAATTTGGTAGGATATATTAGAGAAAATGATACATATATTAGCTATGTTATTATATAGTTCTTTGTTTAATAGGATTTTCAACTAACTATGGTATTAGCAATACAAGAAAATTTGAGTAGCCTTATAAAACCTAGGTTGAGCCTCAAATCCAAATTAAAAAAAATGAGCTAGATACTTTTACAACTGCCATGAGGTAAAGGATTACCATTTAAAACATGTGACCTAGTTCTGGTGAAATATTCACAAAAAAATTAATATATAGTATAAACATCTTATACCTGATGTGAATTGGGGTTAATTTAGAGTGGATGGGGTATACTGGTATTGAAATATGTATCAAGGTCCGAAGAACATCGGTAAAATGAGGACTGAAGCCAGTATAGGAACAATCTTTTGAATCAACTAGGAAAGAGGGGTAAAGTATCCCATGTACATTTTAAGGAAAAATGCGAACCTTTGCAAATCGGTATTTAACTGGGTTCAACGGCCAGAATCCATTCTAATAGTCAGTAATCCCCTAGATGTTCATCTTTGTTGATGTCGAACTTGTGAAAAATTATCTTCATCATTCCTTTTGCTCTTTGCTTGCTATAGAGGATCCACATCCACCTACTTTCCTTTGCACACTGTAAAGAATCAGTAAGCTATATGACTTGAAATTATTGGTAAAGGTTATGCGTTGTTCAGTTTTTAGGGCTATATATAATAGTTGAAGATGAAACTGGGGAAGAAAAGGGGCATATTATTGTTTTTCTTTTTTAATTTCATAATTATAATGGAGAAAGATTTCATGTTTTAGTCAAACAAATATTTAATTCCAAATCAACTCAATTTCCTCAAATTTAAGAAAAATGACTGCCCTTCAAAATTTAAGAAAAATATTTTTCAATAAATCCTCTTTCAACTTCAAATTCTATTTTTTTTTGTAAAAAAAACGCATGTTGTATTTTGTTCATAGTACATCAAACCATCCCAAGCACTACCCCACCCCACCCCCCGCAAAAAAATTAAATCAAAAAACTAAATTATTTAAAATAATATTTTTACTTCAATTTTTAACCACCCCAAATAAAATAATAATTAAAAGTTGTTTTTAAAAGATAATTCCCATGTTTTAATTTTTATTTGCTGTAACTTCCCCACCCCCACCCTCGCCCCCAATTTGACCCACTTTTTAATCAGCCCTAAACAAAAAAACATGGTCAGTTTTTTTGTTTCCTTAAAAAAAATTCAACTTCAATTTTATGTTTTCATCCCTATCTCAAACCCTACCCTCCTCCCCCCCACCCCAAAAAAAATAATTCTACTTCTAATTTATTTTTCATAAAGGCAATCACGAGATAAAATATTGTCTACTCACCAACCAAAAAGAATTGAAAAATGTTCAAATCCAACTTGTTTTATCAAAAAACTATTTTTCTTCATACATAAAACATTACCCTTAATAGTCGTATTTGTAAATAAAGTAAAATATGGAGATGTAAGTATTCCTTTTGTTACAAATCTTATTCCATTATTGGACTTTTTCACACTTCGTTTAAGAAACTATATAATAAAAGGATAATTTTAACAATATAACATTTGAATCTCATAAAGTCACAATCTCTATTGTAATATGAAGTATAGAGAAATGCTTCTAATTATGATTAATGAGTAAATTAGGAATTAAGGTAAAAATCATCCATTGCTTTCATAAAGTGGAAAAAAATAGTGATTGGACATCCCGACAAATAGTATAGTGGACAACTTTTATTGGACGGAGTGGGTACTATTTAAATTTTGTACTCATGTCGAAATCAATTGAAAGTTGTTTGTTTGTGTGTTCTTATCCAATCCTATGCTTATTCATTGCATATTTATCCAATCGTATGCTTATTCAACTATAAGTTTATTTCAATAAAATTTGTAATGAATATTTCCAATATAGTGTATTTTTAGCATTCCTCCTTTAATGTTCATTTAATAGATAATGTGTTTTAGTAAATCATGAGTTGAACAAAACCAAGGTAAGTGTTCTTTCTTTCCTCCTTTCAAGCTAAGTGTTGTTTTAGCATTTCAACTGCACATACTCGTATGTTCAATGAACTGATGCCCGACCTGCATCGTTATCATGAGGTGGTAGACGCATAGGTAGGTATACGGGGAGCGAATCAAGTCTACACGTTGATCCATCTGAGCACCCATAGTCAGTTGGTGAGCCATTGCCTCGGAGGACATCTTTTATTTCTTTCTAGTGAAGTTCAAGAGAATGTTGTGGCGGGTTTTTCTCAAATCATTTATCTCAGATTCGTTTAGATGGCTTCATAGACAGTATATTTCACAATAATGTGTAACCATTTTTTATTATTTATGTTAAAGGACTTGGATTGACATTTTTGGCCATTATTAAAATGTTAACCTTTTTAAAGACATTCCAGCCAATACAATTTTTTTGTTATGCAGGTTGAGATAAGTCTTTTTATAATTATAGGGTATAATTTTGTCTTTCGCTTTAAGTTTAGTAAGTCAGGCAACGGTTTCGTCGACGCATACAATGGTCATCCGAGGTTTTGTTGGTTTCAGTCCCGCCCTAGGGTGTAGGCTCGGTGGATGTGACACCATGTTGAATTCTATCATTGTTGTAATCATTATGGATTTTTGGAAGATCAAGAAGTACTCAAATTAGAGGGTAATTTTGTATCTTTAAATTGAGAATCTTTTCCCATACATGTATTTTTTTCATTTTTCTTCGTTGTGTTGTTGATGACTTAATGAGATTCTTATGATGGCTAAACGATATGCTAGAAGAAACCTTAGAAGAATCATGAATTTTTCATTGCCAAAAAAGAATCCATTTCCTCCACTATACTTGATTTTTATGATCTTGAAATTACTGGAGATAGAATGGATCAATTAAATATACAATATGAAAATACTAAAATTCTTCAAATATGCAAAATGATTTAATGTATGGAACATGGAAAATACAAAATCCCTTCATATTTATTGAAAAATATTTTAATGTTTGGGGTTTGTATAGTGTAACAAATTTAAGCAATCAAATCATTGTTCTAGTAGAGGTATCATATCAACTTGCTAGAAATCTTAATTCCATCAAATTTATTACAAAAGATGGTTTAAGATGAAGTCGAAATCGAAAATCATTAGTGGAAAGAAGTACTAGGAATTAATATCAATTTGAGACCGCCTAAATATGTGTTGATAAGGAATATGGAAAAAATTAATGAATAAGGAAATCGTGGTTACTTATAATTCTGGTAAGATGAGTGGATATATAATAAACTTTTGGTTAAAGAGTGTATTAGGAAATTTATAATTAAGTAGCGTTTACAATATGTTCGTTAATACGTTATTAGGAGAATTTAATAATTACACTCGGTTATCATTGTACCCATTGTATGATTTGGTATCATTATCATACTTACGGTGTTGTTTGATGTTCTTCAAATGATATTGTATTATGTTGTTAAAATCGTTTGTTACTAGGGTATAATGAAAAAACCCCATTTTATGATAACAACCGAATTTTGGTGTTGTTTTGGCTGTTACTTAATTTATTTCTCCAATTATTATTCACACTAATATTTGTAACACTATTTACCCTTTACCCTATATGATTTATTCTAGTTTTCAAACCTCTGTTCCTTCAAATGAATTGTATTTATGTTGTTCTTGTTAAAATTTTCGTGTTAACATAGAAATGAACAAAACCCCATTTTATGAAACAACCGAATTGGTTATTATTGTGGTGTAGTTGTACTTAATTTATTTCTCCAATTATATCCTCACATAATATTTTGTAACACTATTTTACCCTTTACCCTATATTATTTAATTCTAGTTTTCAAACCTCTTGCCCTGGAATAATATGGTTATTTTAGTAAATATATAAATTAAAAAATAGTATGACACAGTTAAACCAAACAATCAAAATGTATTATTAACAACAACAAAACAATTACAATCTAACAAAACATTTTATCTACCATATAGTACAATGAAATAAGACAATACTGTCTACACCCTGAGTCTACACCAATGGAAGTCGGCCGACAGTAGGAGGAGGGACCATTGCTTAGCCTCGAGTGGACCCTTGTTCTCTGGCTAACTTAACTCAATTTCTTATGAATACTTTAAACTCAATAAAACAATGTCTACAGTTAAAACTGCATAGAATCAAACGTTGGTGTGCCAAAAATGTACACTTAAGTCTCATAACAAAAAATATCTGCAAATACAAAGATGAGAGTTACATTAAACTAACTGTGTGACTTATCTATGAATCATCTCTGTGTATATTTATCTTTTAAGATGGATTTGGAACAGACCCCACTAAATCTATAAAGGAAAAAAACTAAAGTGAAGACAAATTGTTCTCCGGGATACAAGGAGGCTCACATGACAGTGAGTTGCTCACTATAACCATACGATGGCGTTGGATGATGCTGATCGTTGGTTAACTGTCTCTGTATCTTAAGGGACAATGGCAGGTATACAATACTCAATACATTGAATGTACTAATATGCGAGTTGGGGGGAATGCTATCACAACTTTATTGTAAGCTTGAAAAGTAGTAAGATTGGAAACACTTTTCCCTTGACTCTGTCAAACTCATGGAATAACTTGACTTAAATAAAGCAATAAGAAGATGCACTATATAAAATATGTAAATTATGAAACACTAGTTCTTTAAAGGAATTATGTGCAATACAAACTCAACTTTACTTCATATGAAGTAAATATAGTTTTGTGGGGGAGATTATCTACGACATCCATCACTATTTGACACTAATGATGGTACTACGTCTTACCTCATGTTGCCAAGAGGACCGTCCTATTACCTTGCATCAAATATAGAACATGAAACTTTATCTACGTGGAATCCACTCATTCTATGCAAAAAGCACTACAAACTCCATTTAAAAAGTTATGAAACCTTCTTCTATCATGTGTTGGCTACATTGGTTTTGGAGGCTTGAGTTGTTAATTGAACTTGCGTCACACCATATAGGTGTCAATACTGTACTCCAAAATCAAAAAATAATACTTAGCTCATATGTTTGTAAAACACTTTCGTTGGATAATGACTCAAACTAGATTTAAAAGCTCTCATTGGAATTCATAGTTTCATCTGTATCTAAAATAGCCAAAGGCTTCCGTTGGAAGTCTCAAAAACTCTTCTTTCCTCATTAAAATGTGAAAAAAAACATTTTTAGTACTCTTAGGGATATATTCTAGTCCCTTATTAACTTTTGAGAAAGGAGTACTTCAACTCTTGTAACTCCTTGGCTTTAATTGCACGTAACTCTTCAGTGAATACTTAGTTCCTTATACTTTGAGAAATAAATTAATCCTAACTCTTTACTCTTCACTTTAGCATTGAAACTTGAGCCTTAAAACAAAGTTAAAATGTTTGTTGAAGACTTGAAACTTTACGAAATTTCTCGGACGTAAATCTTAACTTTTTGGGACCTTGATCTCTTAAATATCTTCCTTGAGATTGGATTATGGATTTAAGGTTCATGATTCTCATGTTTATGGCTGAGTTTTATAATGTTTAGTATGTACCTTAGAGTGTTGGAATCAACTAAAAAATTTGGGAGATTTCACTTGAAACTAGTTACTGGAAAATTTGTTTTGGTAAAAGAATGGGGTTGAACTAGCGTCATTGGCGCTCTGAGAGCGTGGTGCTACCAGGCCCACAAACTTCATGAGGCCAGGTTGGGGCCGTATGTGCTAGGTGGCGCCCCAAGTCCCTACGACAGAGATGTTGTCCTGTGATGTCTATGGCGGTGCGGCACTCCCCAAGGCCCTAGGGGACGTTCGTTCTCGAATTTATCCCTCAGTTTTTCATATGTCTAAACCTCTAAACTTACATGGTTTCTTTCCTCCAAATCATAGTAGGATTCATTATATCCTCATACCCAATATTATTTAAACCTCAAAAGACAACACCAGAAACACGAATCAATGTATCACCCAAGCATTCAACAACTCAACCAAACAAGAATTCAAAATGTTCTGCAAGAACTTCACTTGTATCATTTCAACCACCCGAAAAGTCCCATTAATTGAAATACAAGTTTGATGTGTGGGTGAACTTGACATACCAGTAAAAGATTCAGATACCTTCATATGGGATCACCCCCGACGAATTCCACCGTCACAATATGTTTTTGACTCGTTTTTGCGAATTCTTGATGTTCTCTTCCTTTTCTTTTTCTTTTCTCTTCTCCAAGACCTAAACGTAAATCTAAACTTTTTCCAAACTGATTTATAGACATTTTTTACTCCCAATAACTCCCTCTAAAGAAATAGGAATTAAATTGGTGACGAAAATTACTAGTTGCCTTCACTTAACTCGGAGTGGACTTTCGCAATCCAAACAACCTTACAATCTTTGTACGAAAGATACTCACTCATACAATATCGAAATAGTGAAAACTCGGCGGCGTTGAAAAGATAATTCCAAGATATTTCCACCCATATTAAGAAGCACCTCTAACTTATCCCGAGCTAGGAGTTATGACTGTTTGAAAATGACCAAAATTCACTTTTTTTAACTTAGAAATATTTTCCATATTTTCCCTTTTTCTTTTACAAAAAGGATTTTTTTAGTTTCTTAGCGTTATCATGCTATTTTGTCAAATTGTAGTAGATGTTACGAAATACGATAATATTACATGTGAACATGT
The DNA here is from genome assembly GCA_027704765.1 of Solanum habrochaites. Lineage (NCBI taxonomy): Eukaryota > Viridiplantae > Streptophyta > Magnoliopsida > Solanales > Solanaceae > Solanum > Solanum habrochaites. The sequence goes on along the minus strand of JAKWJA010002309.1, from coordinate 13,489 downwards.
TGGAACAATGATCTAAAGAGTAGTGTTTAATGGTCTAAAATATATGATAAAATAAAATATATTCAAAAAGTAAGAAATTTCAAAAAGTACATGGTTTAAGATAAAAATCATGAGTACAGAGTTCGAGATTTTGCAACAGACTTTAATTGTAGGTGCTTTGCACTTCTATCACGTGGTACTTTATGGAGGTGAAGGGATCCCAGATAGTATGGTTTAGTAACTTAAATAATATAACACACTATTAAACTAGTTATTAGGATTAGTGTTTAATCTTTTTTTATTTCTTTTTCCGGAAATACTATGAACTATAAGTAATGCAATTTCATGGTGCCTACTCCACCCCCCCCCCCCCAAAAGGCAAAGCCTATCACCCCCAAAGAAAAATGAAGTAACTAACTAGAAAGAACTAAGCAGAATATTCGAGAAATATAATATGTATCCTAGCATCAATATGTAATTACGATTATTAAAATATATAAATTGGACCAAAAAGTGGTGAGAAAGACAATACTATAAAGGAACCAAATACCGGACCTGGATTTTGTCATTTGGTTACAAAGCTATATACATATGTCCATTTGAAAAACAAGATAGAAATAGTTATAAACAGTATTACAAGAAAGGAGAGGAACACAAACAGTTCAGTCTCCGGACACCAAGAGATCACCTATACGATCCAAATTAACACGGCCCATGGGAGATTCTACTCTGAGGTATGAGCAGGTTTGCATTTCTCCTCCCATGCCTTAGCATAAATGATTACCGACGCACCACTTGTTGCGTCTAAGGATTAGTCGATCATAGTATATGTGCTAATCCATGTACATATGAGCCACAGTTGGTTTAACATAGTTCTGCACACCCCAACCATAGTCGTGATGGAAGTCTGTATTTTTTTCACCATAGGGGACAAGTGCGGCCTCATAACCAAACAAAATGAAAAAAAAATTAAATGGGAAACAGTAAAGATACGATACAAGGATTAGAAGTGGAAAGAAATATTACTTCTGTCATACTGTAAATAACCCAAAAATTTGGTTGTGGACATGTACAAGCTACTAATTTACATAAGTGTGTTAATTAAGAAATAAAGACAAGGCTGTATACATTTTCTTCAATACATAACAAGTATAAGAAAAGGAAAAAGATGGGGCCCATTCTGAAGAACAAGCAACTACCTCTCAAGGCCTTGACGGGGAATCTCGAGATCAGAGAAGGAGAAATACTTTATCATAATGGGTCCTCAGTTAAAACCTATACAAGGTATACGCTTTAAGTGGTGTAGTACCAAAACAATGGTACCCAACAAGCAAATCTTAATAAGCTAACAACTAGTTAGAAATGGACTATTCCTATTACACGTCCACACCCCAAATCCTCCCAAAACTACAACCGCCAGAGATTAGCCCCCCCCCCCCCCCAACCTAGCAAAATATCACGGACACACAGACCCAATATTTAAAGTTCAAGCTTAGCAAATCAAAAATCAATTAATTCAAATGAGTCTATCTCATTGACGATTAGCATGTCAGTCAAACCATAACACAACACATATCGACACAATTTTTCAAGTTCCATATATAAGTAACAACATTATAAGCATTAAGTGTATCCAAGTGCATGTATAATGTCACTCATAGGCCGAAACTATTTCCCATCTGCTTTATAAAACTAGCCGGAAAAGACCTCGACATTGGAAACACTCACATGCAACGACCTTGACATATTAACACTCGCCGGCAAAGACCTCGACATTATAAACACTCGTCGGCAAAGATCTGTACATAATAACACTCACCAACAAAGACCTCGACATAAAAACACTCATCACACGTCTCATCACTATGTTCAATGATCAAAGCACATAAGCAATATTGCACAACCTTAAATAGAAAAAAATTTCGACAATTCAAGTCCACATTCATGCTTTCAAGCATTTTATAAATCAATAAGGGTTACATTAAGGCAATTCACATCATCATGTTCAACACATAGCCTTCTCCATTTCAATCCCTCTTTATTTATTTAGATATAGCAAGTGGACAATTTAAACCATTTACCTCATTTCCATTACTCCCAACACACAATCAACAAAGGAAGCATACAAATTCAAACTAGAATATAAGATTTAGGAAGTCACTTGGCCTAAATCATTCAAAAATCACTCTAGTAGTTAGTCTCCAACTTCCGTTCCGAACCACTTCCGAGCCACCTAATCTATTAATATACATTATTTACAAAAAATTCAGAGAAACAACAAAACACATCTAATATTATTGAAAGTAGGTTAATTGACCACAAAACCCAACTCTAATTAGGTTGACTCTGGAAGGAAAAACAATACCTGAAAAAATTTTTTACTCAAGGTTTAGGATATCAGTAGGGAAAATATTTCAGAATAGAACTTGAAACTGTTCACAAAATCTAAATTTAGCTTGGAACTTGGTTTTCTGAATAACCTCATTATTTACCAATCAAAACCTCGTATTTTGATGTTAAAACTCATAATTAATCAATGAATTTCTAAGGAAAATAATAGCAGGGGCCATGGATTTAGAATTTTTACCGAGAAATTTAACTTATAAAAGGGCAACATACTGAAAAGTCAAGAGAATATATGTTTTGCTATATACATATAAAATAGAAACTGTTTATAAAATCTCCATCTTTGTATTATTGAAATTTCAACTGGTCTATCAATATGGCAGAGGATTTTTTGTCAACACTCATTTTCTTCATCAACAATAATATTGTAAGATCTTCAACTTTCTTTTACATCTTTATTTGGTGTTGAAGATACAATCAATGTAAAATGGAAATCCCAAAGCCAAGAAAAATGCATAGGATTAATAAATAAATTAATTTCCTACTCATTCTATCTTTCTATATATAGGTGATACATAATCCATCAATTTCTCACTCAACACAAACAATTTAATTATGGCCAAAGAAATTGGTATAAACATAATTGTCATGATGTATTTTCTTGTAGTGACAACAACACAAGGACTAGTACCACCTCCTTGTTGTCATCCCCCTGTGTTTTATTGTTGTCCTTCGAAGATAGCGGTGTTCATAACATTCCGTTGTCTTCCATCAACAAGACTTCCTCGCACAAAAAGAATCTACAGCTTATAAAACATCCATGATGAATCATCTTGTTTGCTTGATTGTTCGATCGAATTCAACTCTACTTTAATTATGTGTTGCTTTAATAAGGTTACCTAAAATTGCATATTTAATTCAATGTAATTGCGAATAAATATGGATCTTATAATATATAGAATCATCTTTCTCATGCTTCTCCTTCACTGATAATTACAATAGGTCAACTTTTTTTTATGCATATTTTTCCATATGTTGATCGCCTTAACTTCTTCGTATTTTTTTATTTCTTTATATTTGAATTTCCTTACTGAGATCTTTATTCATGTATTCTTGGGAAAAGGAGGCCTGCATTACTTGTTTACATCAAATAGGTTTTAACTATAATAATTGACAATGTTGTTGAATCATTTTATTTTATTGGAAGGCATATAATAAGAATGGTTGATGCACCAATGGTGTGGACTAGTATTGTTCAAAGTAAAATATAAAGGCGAAAATCTTTTTCACAAAAGCATAGTTACGGAGAGTATAAGAAAATACGTAAAATTGATCACAAAGGAAGAACTGTTATAAACATATTTGTGTTATAGTGAATGTCTAATTATGTGGAGTCCTTGTAGGATATATAGGTAAGAATTCTTACTGGGGACCCAAGTAGGTTTCCCTATAAATAAAGGGTTTATCCTTCATTGTAAATAAGATTTATAAAAAAGATCAATAAATCGTGAATATACTTCAAGATGAAATAATAGAAAATCTTCTCTTCCCCTACTTTCTTCCCATCTTCGATATTTATATAGTTTCCAACACGTTATCGCACGATTGGTCTATTCTGTAAAAAATATTGTAGAAGACGGAAAAAGTGCAAAGAGATTTTGGCATAAGTTATGCAAATAAAAGTGCTTATATTTTAGTATGATTTATTTTATGTTATAATTAATGTAACGATCTGGAGGGGTACCATCTAAAGTAAGTATTAAAGAGGCTGTCGACTTTTACGTTAATTTTAACGACTGAGACCAATAATCCTTTAATTTTTAATGATTATTAAACACAATTTGAGTGAAAGGTGTTTTCAACCTTTATATGAGGATGTGATTATAAGCATATTTATATAACTACTAATAGTGATTATAATAATCTCAATTTTGTGTGTAATGATAATATATATCATATTAATAATCATTGAAAGTGATAAAATTATAATCTTTTCAAAGGATTGAGTTTGAGCCTCATGGGGATAAGACAAAGAATTAGTTATATCGCACCAAAAGAATAAATACGAGGATTAACGTCCAACGCACCAAGAGGGTAAGACTCAGAAAGTATGATTGGCTTTGTATAAAGATGTTGGATTCAAGTCCCTCCATTGATTTATGGCATAAGACGTTGGGGTTGAGTCTCAATGCACCATATTGAGGATTGATATTATGATGACAAGGGAAATAATGGTTTTTGATAAAAATAGTCATATGAAATATATCTCGTTTTTTCCCCCCCCCAAGCAGATTCCATTCCCCAAAGGGAATGTAGCAGTGCATAAATGTCGAAAAGAAGACAATTATTAAATGATGCACACGGGAATATGAGTAATAAAGATTCTAAGTATCAAAATTTGATGTACTTAGATAATGGTTTCAGTCATGAAGAATGAGAGCCTTTGATAAATGGTAAGATACAGATCCATTCTTAGTGGTGGAATGAGGTGATACGTCACATGCTAGAGTTGAATTCTTGATGTACTACTTGTTACCAAGTCAAGTTATTTTGAGACCATTCATAAAAGATTGAGATGGAATTCTCTGGCGTTCTAGGACGTATACAGATATTGTGGACCTAGTCATCCACTTAGGGATTGTTAGATGTTATGTCCTAATAAAGATTCTTTATATGGTCTCATGGTGCCTATTAATCTCGGCAACTTAATGTTTGCAAAAAAATGTTGAGTACAAATTATATGTTACATGCACCAATTTTTTTTCCTGATTAGTTCATTCAATGATGGGATCATGACTACCTTAAAGGGTAAAGTAATTGAGAAGAAATAAAATCTAAAAATTACCTTGGAGTAAGTAATAAAATTGAAATTTATCATATAATAATTAAAATAGAAAGTAATAAAGCAGAAGCACGGCCTAGTAAACTGGGTTTTACGAGTACTAATTAATTTTATAGTTGCAAATGAACATTTGGTCATCCCAAGATATGTATATGAGTAATGGACAATACATGAAAAACTAGAAGTTCTTCAAAAAAAAAATTTTGTGTTGTTCATGACAAGTTGATTGGATCAACTAATGTTGAGATAAATCTCTAAATCAGAAAAGTATAAAAAGGTTGAATTAGAGTCCTTGTAGGATATGGTTAGGAATTCTACTGCGGGACCAAGTAAGGTTTTCCTACACTAAGGGTTTCCTTCATTGTAAATAGATTTGAAAAGAGCAAATAAATAGGGGAAATATACTCAAGGATGAATAATAAATCTTTCTCTTCTCCCTACTTTCTTCTTCTTCTAAACTTATATAGTCATAAACAAGAACCAAGTGTTTTTTTAAAAAAAATTATAACCATTTATTAATTATTTTATTTGCCTTTTTTCTCAAATAATGTTGGTTTTGAAAAAGCAGTGGTGATAGTTTTACCAATTCAAAAAATTCTAGATATTCTTTCTATGATAGTATCAGACAAGTTTTGTAAATGATTTCTAATGGACAAAACAACAAATGATATTTTTCTAAATGTCTGTGTTCCTAATGATTGTGACATGTAATATGAACCACATTTTAATCCTACTTTTTATACTAGAGACTAATTTAAATGAGATATTACACTTTCATATATATTTATTTTTTATTACAGTGTTAAAATTTTTCATCCACCAAAAATATTTCTATTAAATAAAATGTAGGATAAATTTTATTTTTACAGCTACTAACGATTTTATAGGTCTCCTAAAGTAATTCTAACTTAATGATTTTGTTAATTTTAGACCTAAAAATTGTTTCCGTGATGTTTTTTTTCTAAAACAATCTATAATATGTTTACAACTATATGAGCAGTTGACTTGAAGAACTTATTTTGAGTATATTCCTCTATATATAAAGTAAAAGAACTTCTTACATGAGGACATATAAAAAATACTGTAATAATTTTCCTAAAACATCAAATTTGTTAATTTTTCATATTAAAAACAAATTACATATAATATAGGTAAATGAATTTACAGTGTGAAACTCTTTATATACACTAATATGTATATGGCACAACACAATGAAAATATAAAATGGTAATCCATTTTTTCATAAATAATTTTCAACTATAAATAAATTATCTCTTATAATTTTCATAGTGTTTCATTATGACAATTAACATATGACATATATATCTCTAATGAGTGACAATTAACTCATAAGGTTCTTCATATAATTGTGTGTTGCACTTTTTAGTCTTGATTTTCTACTTCTTACAATCTTGAATTCTAATAAATTAGTGTCATTCGTCGAGAGTAAGGAGCATATTAAATATTAGATTATGAATGTTTTATAACTCAAAAATAAATATTTTCACAATTGATATCAATAATTGAATTTCAAATTAAGTTACTTTATCACAGTTTGGGTTATTATCTCCAGAATATTGATAAAAATATAGTATTAAAAATAATAGTTAAGCTATAGTATTTTTATTTTTAATTTTGCTAAAAGGCAAAATAGTTATAGAAACTTAAATTTCATTATTATAAAATGGATCTAAAGTTTGTATTCACTCCATTTCTATTTATATAATGTTTATTTTACTTAAGATGAACTTTTTTTAAAAAAAAAATACTTTTAAAATTCGTAGTCTAAAACAAACCATTGATGTAATCATATGAATGTTTTATAACTCAAAAACAAATGTTTCCACAATTGATATCAATACTTGAATTTCAAATTAAGTTACTTTATTACAGTTTGGGTTATTATCGCCGGAATATTGATAAAAATATACTATTAAAAATATTAGTGAAAAAAGCTATTAGTTATTTTCCTTTTTAATTTGCTAAAAGGCAAAAAAAAAAGGTATTAAAAACTTAAATTTCATGAAAAAAAATGGATTCTAAAGTTGTACTACTCCATTTCGATTTATCCAATGTTTATTTGAATTAACATGAGGTTTTTTTTTTATTTAAACAAACACTTTTAAAATTGTAGTCTAAAACAACCATGAGTAATCTATGAGGTTTTAAACTCAAAAACAAATGTGGGTTCCACAATTGATATCAATACAATGAATTTCAAATTCAGTTTACTTTAGACAGTTTGGTTATTATCGCGAATCAGGAATATTGATACAACTACTATGAAAAATAAAGTGAAAAATCTTTAGTATTTTCATTTTAATTTTGGAAGTAAAAGTAAATTATAAAAACTTAAATTCAAAATATAAAATGGATCTAAGGTCGTAATTCACTCATTTTGATTTAAAGTAAGTTTATTTGACGTATTATATGAAGTTTTATTTTTTTTAAAAAAAAACACTTTTAAAATTCGTAGTCTAAAACAAACCATAGATGTTCATATGTGTTGACACCCAATTTTGACCAACCTTTGACCATTTTTTAGGATTACTATTCGATTAAATACGTATTTTAAAATCTATTTAAAGTTTAGAATTTTAATCAATTTTTCTTGAAAATTATATATTCTAGTATGTTCACTTAATAAAATTATTGTAAATATCATTAAAATATTTTAAAACCATTAATGAACTAAAATTTAAGTGATTTTCCAAATTATAAAAAATATTTTAAAAAGATGTAGTATTTAATAAATAGTAATTCTAAATTTTCTCAAAAATCATTTAAATCTAACCATTTTATTCTAAATTTCTGTCAATTCTAGCCAATCCATTCACTTTTATTCATCATAGACACTCTTTCATTTCAATTTAGTCAACCTCATTGCATATTAGCCATTCCATATCTTTTCCCAATCTTATTTCAGAAAAACAGTAATATATTATATCATCCGTTCGCCGTTTTACATAATTTACAAAGTCTAATCGAATCCTAACCCTCCTCTCGTGTTCTAATCTAACGGGTTTGAGATCAACTCATTCACTCTCTCTCAACCACAAGAGCTCTCTCCTCTTACCACTTCATTACTATAAACTACACTTAAACAAATTATGATTCCGGTGTTCTTCTTTGCTACTACTTGGATACTTTGCTTTGTGAATTGAATAGAAGTTGGATCAAATCCATTCTCATTGCGATCATTCCTTTTTGCTCAACCGGGTTAGTATTCCTTCACATTCATAATTTATGAAAGTTTAGGTTCTATTCCCTATAGATATAAACTGCTTGTTAAACAAGTGCATATGGTTCATCTTGTTAATAAAGTGATATTACTGTGGAGCCATTGATTGCTTTGGCAGGTTTTTCAAACTTGAAGTTCAAGTGAAGAGTTAGATTATGAAGAGAGGGCGGTTAATCGTTTTTTTCAGATATTTGAATCTATATATTTTATTTTATTTATTCAAATTTTTATAATATTTGTATAACTCTTAAAGCTCTCGATATGATATATTTGGGACGCTTTAAGGGGAGGGGGAAGTTTAAGTTAATCATTTTTTTTATTTTTGCCAAACTTTTTTGTATAGAAAGCATGCCTAAGGTTCGTAATTTATTTGACAATTTTTTTATTGGTTATAAATAATTTTAGATCTACCATAAAAATAAAAATAAAAATAAAATCCTGTTGCCATTAACAAATTACTTGGCTTTGAATATATTTAGTAAAATCGTTGCATTTAATAAATTTAATACATTAAGTTCTATAGTTTTTTCTTTTTTACAAAGTTTTGCAAAATGTTTTTTTTTTTAAAAAAGGTCATTGTTCAATCCTCCTTTAAAACTTTGGATTGATTCGACATTGTTGTTTGTAAAAATAAATTATAAGCACTATCCCTCCTATCGTTAGTGGAAAGGAAAGTCAAAGGAAGTACACGAGGTTAGTTCCAAATTTTAATTAAATCGACGCGTCCCCTGTAAAGTTACCACCTACACAGTTCAAAAAGATTATGTGTATTATATGTAAAGATTTATGTGCCTATATACAAAACTAAATTTCAAATCATCTTCAAAATGATGAACTTTTTTTATTTTAAGAGCCGACCTCAAAATAAAAATAGTTCTATAGGTGGAGGAGCTTACGATTAACATATCTTGATCTCATCCCTAAAAGAAACAAACCATTTTTAATAAAATTCTATTCCAAAATGTTCATTTTTCAAAACTTATTTTCGCGCATCTTATTCTTGTTTGATGAGGCCACATATGTGATAATATTATTTTATAACTATTTGTGGGTGCCTTATTATGCTTTTTTGTTTATCTCTTCATTAAGTGATTAATATTTGATCAATATGTTTAATGACATAGATCGTCCGCTCCAAATAATAAATAATGAAGTAATTGTTTAGTTATTTTCTTTGGGGTAGAGTAAATTAAAATAATAAAATGTTTTTTGCTTATTTATTTGCCTCTTTTCTATCCATGCTATCTTTAAATTTTATTTAAGATTTATTTAAGCGCGTTATCATTAGTTGGCAGCTTAAATAATTAATTACAAAATAATAAGAATTTTGGTTCTTTCAATTTTTAAATATTTTATCACGTCGTTTCGCATATTAAATATTAATTAAAATAATAATATGAAGCTATTTGTTTGATTGTTTAACCACTAGTCTCGTTATGTTAAAAATAAATAAAATAAACTTGATATGATGATTGCTATCACGTAGCTTGCATGTTAAAATTAATATAAAAAATAATAAAATAGTCTTAATTGTATTATATTTGTTATCACTTAGCAAGCTTAAATAAAACTTAATAAATGAAGTGAACCTTTATTTGCTATTGTAACCCCCAGAGATTGATTGAGATACGGTCGGGACCCACATTTGTGGACATATAGAGGGATGCCTAACACCTTTCCCTCGAGGGTAATTTGAACCCTTACCTGATTTTGGCTCGTTTGACTTAGCTAGATGTTATTTAGGTTGATAGGTGCCCCTAACGCATCTTAATGTTAGGTGGCGACTCCAAACTCAAAATTCCAAAAGAGATGTGTAGGTCGTGCATATATAAAAACCCGTTTTACGAAAAAGGGGCGCGAAATATGATATTAAAGATCTTACTAAGAAAATAAATGAATATTGTTGAAAAGTCCAAAATGTTTTTTTTTTTTAATATATGAATATATAATTCTTTTGAAATTGACTATAGAGAAAAATATGTCACATAAATTAAATAAAAATTACATAAATTTCCATAGTGTTAAGAGCTAATTACATTATATCCATACTCTTTTTCAAATTGAAAAAAAAAAAATAGAATCAAAATTTTTGGATACATCAACGGAAATGTGGATACATCAATCGTGACACTATTCAAAAAAACTTCAGACACATATCTCACAAATGAATTCGAGAGGGGAGGAGTGTATTCGAGAGGGAATATGGGTGTATCTGAGAGGGGATGAGTGTATTCGAGAGGAAATATGGTTGTATCTGAGAGGAAAGATGTATTCAAGAGGGGATAAAGATGTATTCGAGAGAGGATAAAGATGTACCCGAAAGGAGATAGTGATGTATCTGACCGAGAATAAGGATGTATTTGAGGGGATTTTTGTAATCTTTTTAAATGGTAGAAAATTTTAGAAACTGTAACAAAATAAAATGAGAATTCAGGATAAAAAAATCAAAATTTAAATTAAAAAGATAATTATTATATTTGGGCCAGGCAAAGGGGCCTTCAGTTATTAGTTATATATAGAGATGTGAAGTCGGAGAACGACAAGGCAAAAATGTAATTTCTGCTAACAAAACTGATAAGAAACATAATAAAATAAGTCTAGAAACATCTGTTTATATTGAAGTGAATAATGATTGTGATTAGGAAAAATATTAATTTCACACCAACAAATATTCTACCAAGAGATAATAAAAAATTAATAGTTCTATATAAACATGCTTAATTATTGTTATTACTACAATAACTATTTTGTTATACTTCACTTGCTTTTCTTTTGTGAGTTATTGTGAAATCTATTTTATTATTACTCTATTTTACTATTATATTAATTTAATTCTTTATATTTTTTCAATTTATTATGCTTATAAAAAAATGTTTACTTTTTATATAACAAATTATCATGAATTAATTATTTTCATATTTATTTTGGTTCTAATTAATATATTTGAAAATAAATAAATGTGATAAAATCAATAATATACACTAGATTGAAATTAAACAAAAAAAATGTTAAAAAGTAACTTTACAAATAAAAATGAATAGGATGATATATTTGTATTAAAGACGACCAAGAATAAAAATGTAATTTCATTCTAATAAAATTGTCACGACTGGAATCTAGACCCCAGACGAGACCGGCGTCGTTGACCTCTCAGAGGTCGCAAACAAACCTTACTTACAGTCTCATTCTACTTTACATAGGTTATTTTAGCGGAAAGTTTGAAATTTTTTTTGAGTCCTTTAATATACTTGCTAAACCCTCTTAATAGATTTCGTTATAACTTCTCACAACCAGCTAACATTAAGTTAAGAGGAATAAAGCAACGGAAAGAAATAATTATTAAGTATTAAAATTGTATAATCGAGCAAATAGCACCAATACAAAGTCTAGAACCAAAGCAGGAAGAAACGCTAGGGAACATGCTCCACTAAATCAACTCTAACCTTACGCTAGGATGTAAACAAGTAGCATCCTCGAAAGCAGGAGACCTAACAAAAGCCAGATGATGCTGACGTCGATCGCTTGTGCAAAACAACGGAACTGTAACTCTACCGTCCACCGTGCCTGCACCTAAAAGTAGCTGTGTGTATGGAATTAGTACACATTGTACTAAGTATGAGTTATGCAAGCCACACCAGAGGGACACGAGAGGAAGAATAGATCTTTCCTAACAACATGTTTTGGAAGTCAGGTATATTGGTTAGGACTAAACTAAATTGAGATTGGAAGGTTATGCATGAGAGTGACATGGCATCATTATAATTATCGTAATGGCACAAAAAAACATAACATGCTTCATATAGCCCATAAACATGTATAACGCTCATAGTTTTTTTCACATTATCACTCATATGCCATGAGACCGTGTTATCATGGGGAAATTGACCTTAAGAGTTTCCAAAAGGAGGGCTAAAATATGGGACCTCACTAGGGGAGTCTTCTTTAGAAACACAGAGTCAGCTTCATGCATCATACATACCTCATTCAATTCATTCATAGGCCAGTGTGGACACCAGCATACCTAGGATGTAGTTTAAGACTTTCTGGGTTTGCTGTGCAATGATCAGAATAACCTAATGTCATTACCTGAATCAGCTCACCTCTTATTACCATCACTAACACCTCGGATCATTTATTCTTTATTATGATTCGTTTTGTGAGGCTGACTCATTCATTCATTGGGAACTTTAACTTTAATCGACATAGATATGTAGCATCAGGAAATCCGGTCTCCCCCACACCGAAAAAGAGGTGAATCACCAACCAAAGTGAACTCAATAACATGCTAGAGATATATGGCAAATTTTTAAAACCTCGCCATGATTCCTATTGTAGTGTCAAGATAGGTTCAAAGGACTAGGAGGATGTATGGAGACCCATACCCGGCAAGCGGACGTCTCATCTCATGAGAGTTACGTGAACACCTCCGCCCTTCCCGAAAGAAGGCATCACCGCCTTAGCTGGCCTATCGGTGCCCAGTATGAATTCCATTCATTCAACTCGCAACATCATGAAGTGACTCTGTATGAGAAATCATAGCTCAATAGATGATTTCTCCTCTCACATTAGTATTAAGTGTTTTAAACTAAATATTGCATAGAGGGTTCATAGAGGACTGATCTCTTCATTATCTTACCCTCTGCTTGGTGAGCACGGATTAGGTACCCCACATTTTACTTAGGCTCATTTGAGATTGCTCTCATCTATACATTAGCCTACCACATAATGATTGTCACCATATTCTTCATATTAGCACCTCATTTCAGAAGTAGTTACGCACCCTCTTATTACGGGAATGTCATTTCTTTCATTTATATGTATATCTTTAGGTGGCACTACTTTTGAAGTATGTAAAATGATGTGTCATAATACAAGCCATGTGGCTTCATTTATGTTCGGTACAGTGATTCTTACTTCTCTGATTATGTTTACAAACGTATGTATCTGTATATAGGCCAAGATCGGGATTTTATGAAGTAGAGTGCTTATTCTTGAATACTTTTTACTCACGTACGACTTATTCTTCACTTCGGGAGGATGTGGGCATGGAAACCCAATCGGGAATCAGTTGGAGCAGGGAG
>JAKWJA010002308.1:0-39146 GCA_027704765.1 Solanum habrochaites | reverse complement strand
GAGATACCTCACTGGCACAGTGTATCCGGGTTTCAATAAAGCAATATAATCACACAAACCGGAAACAACTTCCAATTTCTAATACCTCATCTACATGTCCCAATATGTCTTTTAACCCTTCCTCGTTGAATAATTACCTTGTTCCCAGGAATTTATCTGTAGTAAAAACTTTCCCTTTATATAAGCTGGTACTCGTATCATATGCCTGTTACGACATGATACGCTACCTGTCCCCTCTTTCACGCCCTTACCCGTTGTCGATTTTTCAATTTTAAATCTTTAATTAGTAAGACATCCTTCAACAAAGTCTAAATGTCTTGATAACGTATCTCCAAAAAAAATTTGGGCCACCCCCCCAAATACGTGTCATTAATTCTCAAGATTTTTCCTTGCTCATGTTTCTAAAGCTTCATACTGTTCCACTCTAGAACCAAATGTGTAATATTACGTAAGCAAATAGTAGTATGTGCTCGTGATGTAACTACCCTTTTAGTATCGGATTTTGAAAAGTTAACGCCTGTGTGGTTTTTCTAAAATATTTTTCGTTAGATTTCTAACTGGGGGGGTATTTTTGAACTAGTTTTCATAATTATATTAGAAATTAGTGGTGTAGTTTTAATAATTTATTTAGTTCAGTGGTTAGAGAAAATAATATTAAACTAATAGTGGAGCACTTTTTAACTATTTTTATATCAAGGGCAAAATAATAATTAAAAGGTACGAAAAAAATCATTAGAGCCAGAATGCCACAAAGTCGGCACTCATGCCTCACAAAAACGACTACATTCCGGTAACGAGGCGACGAACTTTACATTATATGCTATACACATATTGATTGTGTGAGAGGAATCATATTATTATATTGTAGTAATACTTGCATATAATTTCAACCAATGTATTAAACTTAGTGCTATTTAGTTCTGGCAGAATTTAATAAATTATAATAAAAATAAAATTTAAGATGAGAGTTAACTAATGGTAAGAAATCATCATATATCAAGTTGATAATCTGAGTAGTGTCCTGTTAGAAATTGGGACATCGATTATGTTAGTGCCATTTGAGGTTGTTGCATTATGCCATCTACGGATCAGTTATAGTTTAGGTTTAATGAAGTCTCGGCTAACTGATTTTCTTAATCAGTTGCTTAAGATTTGAATGTTTATCCTTATTTTTTTTAGCTATCCTTTATAAATTAATTTTAGCCATACTTGATATAGTTCTATTAAATATTAGTGTAATGCATATCTCTCAGAGATACCACCCTTAAAGGGATTGTACTGAGAGGACTTTAAGATCTACCCTAGGTTTGAAATTTGGAAAATTGAATTATATAATTAGAGGGTGACATTTTTTGTTCTAGGCTAAACATAAGACTAATCTGAGTGTTTCTAGACTCGTTACCTTAACATTACAAATTGTGCATCTCTATATTTGAAATAGATTGTAAGGTTCGGATACATGAATGAAAGGAGAAGGCATTGGAGAGTAGGTTACTTGACTTCAATTTCTTCGGGGTGGATGTAGGTTATGGTTTAGGTATTTGATAAGTAAACTTCTAATATGATTGAATCTGCCCTTGAATGGCTATTGTGAAGTTTCTCTATGTAACTTATGAATGTGTTTTGTGTGATTTGGTTAGTCGTGTTTTGTGTTGGTCTGAGAAATCTGAACAAGTAGAATTTACTTTCTCTAGACCTTCCTCCCTATCGAAGATGATGCCTTGCCTCCAGCCGGCTTGCTCCCCTCCCTACTCCCCTGCATTTCCCGTTGTGCTCCCAAACTCCACGGCTCCCTTCCTCGTCTTACTTGGCTCGCCGTTTCCCGTATCCGCCCCGGTTCTTGGATTGAGTGTCACCGTTCCCGCAACGGTATTCTTGGTCAGAGTGTCACGTTCCGACACGGTATTCTGGTATCGGAGTGTCACGTCCGACACGGTATTCTTGGATCGAAGTGTCACAATTCCGACAACGCTGATATTAAAAGGAACACATGTTTTAATTAATGAAGGTACACCTCTCAAAGTAACTCAACTCCCAAAATGGTTTTGGTGGTTTGGATGCTGAGCCTCATGTTATCTTGAATATATCATTGACTTCTTACGAGTTTACTTTAATTGTTATTGAATACTTGTTCATGTTTGTTTGTTTGTTAAATCACCTGTTAAGTAGCAATAGTTGATTCAACTATTTAGTTATTGTAATATTCACAGTTACTATTTTTGGGTTGACCGATGATACTTACTCAGTACATGTTTGCTCGAATGAGCCCAGTGCCTGTTTTTCTCTCTTCTTTTGTTTTCCTTTTATGAAATGCCCAGAGTGTACCTATGAGTTCTGATTTCCCTCAGCTCTAAGCCATGACCGTTCACCGCTATCAATTTACGGGTGAGCTAATCATTCAAGCTCGTGTTGTATTCTCCTCAGTCATGACATGATGTTTGCCTAACTTTTCGACACATACCATTTATTCTTTGTTATTTTAGTTATTTCGATATTCTTAGCTTAAGTATTGGAGATAAATGTCCTTGATGTGATGACTAGCAAGATTTTGGGACTTATAAGTATGTAACTTTAGAAACTTTTTAAATTGGGGTTGCTTAGGTAGTCTTTAGTGGAGCTTCCTCCGCATTATTGATATTATATAAGTTTGAACTATTGTATCTGGTTGGGGTTTAGATGTGTTTGTTCGTCTTACTTAAGGAGGTAAGTGTCGGTCGGCCTACTCACGACTCGTTTTTGGTTCGTGACAAACTTGGTATCAGAGCGTGTATGTTCGTTGATCTCGTCACACAAGGACAAGTCTTAGTAGAGTCTTCGGAATGGTAAGGGGACCGCTTTACTACTTTGTCCTTCAGAGAACTATAGGAACTTTATTAGGAAAACTCATTTCTTTCTTTCTTTCCGTGCTACTACTTGAATCCAATTGGTATCTAGGTGATACAAATTGGTATCAATTCCTATGAATTCTTCACTGCTATTCAATATGTGTACTACTAGCAGTATTTGAAGTTTACATAGCAACAACAACAAAAAAATGTCCTTAAGAAATAGCATATATTTGCTCGGATGCAAAATTTGGTGGTAATCCTCATGTCGAGTGTCGTTACTAAGACACTACTATGACTCATCGCGTTGAGGGTATATTTACTAGAAAGTCATCGAATGCTTTACTTGGTAGAGTTAGAAGTGTGTTTTTTTTGTTATTGAATTTAATCTAAGAAGTAAAACACATTGTTTGGTCTAGAGAGAGAACATATTCTATAATGTTTTGCAATATTCAATGGGTAGCATATTTTGGGCTATTTGGGTACGGTAATATTGGACCATGTATGAATGTGTTCTAGTGAGGTATCCTAACTAACGAACTTTCCACGGTGTGTCATTACTAGGGTTATGGGCAACAGTACGAGCGTCGATTGTCAAGGTTGAATCTTAATTACTAAAGGAGTTACATACAAGTTGATGAACAACAGGGTCAAATAATACATTAGTGTTGCATTCACAATTTGAGAAAAACGCAACTCGTTTTTACTACACCCCAGGAACTTAGATTGACAGTTATTTTGAAGGAAATTTTAGAGTGGTTAGCATTATTTTAAAGAAAATCTTTAGTGGTGGCAAAAAAATCTTTGTACATTTTAATACATTTATCGGTTGTGAAATGTATCTTGAGGGTTCGGAATGAGTACTCAACGATTTTATCTTAAGCTTCACAAAGTAGATTGATATTAAAATCCAACTTATTAGGGAAAGAAAGTCCTATGGGGGATATACTTGTAAGTAAAGTTTAAGATTAGAGCAGAAAGTGCATATCAATTGGGTTAGTCCCTTTGAATTGGAATTGTATACCTCAGTTTTTAATGTGTAAGATCGAGGAAAGGTTCCCCTTCATGGTGATAAAGGGTTACCTTGAGCCGATGGAAAATAACATTCTTGCAATTATGTTTATTGGGCCCTCCCGTCTCTGCTTAGCCTTTGTGCGGCTTACCTCCCTTTTGTCTGTCCTAACCCGCCGTGTGCGTCATCTCCGGTTGTGGCTTCTTTCTCCTCTTTTGTTCGTCCTGTGGGTGTCTGCCCAGTTTTCCTGCGCTGTTGGGTCACGCTCGACATAGAATTTTAAGAGCTGGAATCATAATACTAAAATAGGAATGAACACCTTGTGGGATGTGTAAGTCCTGAAGAAAATAAGTTAGTGAATGAATATTTTTTTTCTCTGATTGTAAGAACGCAAATGAATCTTCGAAGGGTGTTGAAAATTGGGTTCAGAATGCAATAATTTTATCTATTCTGTTTTGGTAAGGTAATAGCATAACAAGTTAAATTAGCTGGTTAACAGCTACTTGATATAAACTTAAGAGAGGAGTGATACAGACGTTCAACTTGAGTGTAGAGGATAAGTTCCGGTTGTACTGTTGAATTTAGAAAGGATTAGGGTTATTTTTTTAGTGAATCATATTGTTGGCTGATGGAGAGGCAATCCAATGTGAGCTATCGAAGGATAAGGTAATTATACACCGTCTCAAATTTAAGCAAACCGTAGATCATAAGTGTATTGGGTTACCACATTGGAACTTAAAAGTTCAAACTTTTCAGTATAAGTCTGCATTCTTGGTGATATTTTTTTTTTTTCAACGAGTATAATTGTAAGGTAATAAATGATTGATTGCATCGGTATTAAGCATGTTAAAGAACTTATGCATGTTTTGGTTATCATAAAGTTTTATTACTTTTGATTGTTCAAGGCATCTTAGAAGAGTTTTCTTCTGAGTTTTTGATTGTAGAATGTAAGTAAAATGTCCATGGTTGTTGGTAAAAGGATGAGATCTATGAGTGACTAAAGAAACAGAATTTTGATATATTGACGAGGTTCGAATAGAATCGCTTTTACCATGAGAAGAATTGAGAAAAGTGAAGGAATAGAGACCATCATCGTTATAAACCCATGGTGTTGTAGTTGAAGGTGTAATTGATTTTTGGCCCTATGAGTTTAGATATGAATGTGAGATGTGAAGTAGTTCGTACTAGCTTACTAGAATTTTATCATGCGACTTTTCTAAATGTGCGTTTTGATTGGATTGCTGATAATGAGGCATGAAGAGTTTAGTGTTTTACATTGGGTTAGATTCGCTCAACATTTGGATAGATGACTGAAGAATGATGCATAAGGTGTAATGTAAGTTCTAACATGGTTATTAAGATTAGAGTTTGGAATAATACTACTCTATGATAGGGATTACATAGATATTATGAATGGTTACATAGCTATTTAATGGTGAATAGAGGTTATGACGCTATAGGATACAAATAATTTGAATGCCCCAAGAAACTTCCAAGTGTTCGCATGAGTTATTGTATGTTTAGAAGGGGTAGCTAAAGATGATATGTGGAAGTGGTGTGAGGTTTGACTTATGGTTTTGATTTAATAGTTTATCATGATAAAAAAGGTCTAAATCGAATTTTAAATAATTTAGTAAAGCCTTGTTTGGAAACTCCGTATTGTCCATTACGATGCTTAAATGAGAGATATGATTGTGTTTGGAGTAAGGTAGATGAATCGCTGTGGTTATGCATTTTTTGTTAGTACTATCATGTCGCTTCAGTGGATTTATTGTTGATAAAGTCAGTATGTGTGCAATATAATAGGGACTAAATTGGTGATTGTGATAGCTAAGAAAATCAAATGAGATAAGTCCAGATGAATAAATTTTTGATATGGAAACTATTGGAAAAAAAAATATCTGAAGTTATTTCGTACTTGGTTCTATACACTCTTACGTGAACAACTACTTCATTTCGGGTGTGATTTAGAGTATGGATTCATTTTTGTACGCCACACGTGTTTGCCCATCTATGGGGTTGATTTCTAGTGGTGATCAGATTAAAAGATCCTCTGTGTGATCATCCTCAATTGATAGGGCTAGTAGAGTTCCTTGAGCAAGAATTATATATTTTTAAGTTATGATAGAATTTGTGTGTTTGGAATAGTTTAAATATCTCAGTAAGTTCTATACGCACAAAAAAAAAGATTGCTTTATGAGAATCTATATAATAGCTGCTATGAAGGGTTCCAATTGCCTACTAGTAATGTTAGAGGTTCTGCATTTTTTAAGTTTTCCCTTGTTGGTGTTTACATCATTATATTATTGCTCTGGTTCCTTAAGTCCCTGGTTAGATATGTTGACTCTCCGTGATGATTACTCGATGTCTAAAGCTAATATTTTGCATCACTATATACGCTTGTTATTAATTGTTGTTTTTCCTACAGCAATCCTGATAGATCTGTGATGGTTTTTGTGCATTATGAGTTGTGTGGATAAAGTTGGTTCAAATCCCTTCTAGTTGTAGGCCACTTTTTGCTTTAAGAAATTTTAAATCGTGGTTATGTTCGATACACTTATTGTTCAGCATGGGTTTGTGCAAAGGTCTAGTTTAGAATAGATAATTGCAAAGTCCCCATTATTGAAATAGTTTTGGTTTGTTTAGATTGAGTTACATATATCAATAATTATTCATGGAGACGTAGTGGAGGATGCACCCATTTAATGCATTGTTTGTTTAGGAGGTGTAGATCTTCCAATGAATTGGTTTAACACTTCGATCTAAGACCAAGGGTGTTATTATTTAGAATGAACTTTGAGACCCCTACCCGTTCTTGCCTTGCCCTCCTTTGATCGTTCGAGGAAACGATTGGTAATTGGTTATCTATTGTAACGACACCTTTTTGGTCGTTTTGAAAGTTAAAAGGCCGTGTGTTTCATAAAATATTTTTCGTTATAATTCTAAATGGGTATTTTGAACGATTCATAATTATAAATTATGAAATTAGTGGGTAGTTTTAATCACTTTAGTGTTAGTTTAGTGAGTTAGAGAAAATAATATTAAAACTAATAGTGAGCACTTCTACATTTTTATATCAAGCAATCTAAGAATCTTAGGGTACTACGAAAATCAGTAGAAGAAAGAAAGAGAAAGTGGCACTCGAGCATCCCAACACACACGACTACATTCGGTAAGATCACAACTTAAATTATGCTATACAATTGATTGGTAGAGAGGAATGCATATTATTATATTGAGTAATAAAATTGCATGTAATTTAACCAATGCTTTAACTTAGTGCTCTTTATTATCGTCAGAAGTATAAAATTATATAAAAAGAAAATTTAAGATTGGGGGTGTAAAACTAAGGTAAGAAATCATCATAATATCAATTATATAATATTAGTAGTGGTACTATTGAAATTGAGGACTAAGATTATGTTCGTGAAGTTTGAGGTTGTGGCATATGCCATCTAAGGATCAGTTAATAGTTTAGGTTTCATGAAGTATCGCTACTGATTTCGTAATCATTGCTGTAAGATTTGAATGTTGTCCATTATTTTTTAGCTATCACAATTCCTAAATTAAATTTTAGCATCTTGATCTCAGTTACTTACACTTACTATTGTCATGCGATCCTCTCTCATCCTGACTACCCTTCAAGTGAATGTTAATGGGAGGAATGAAATCTAACCCTTAGTGTTTGAATTTTGGAAATTGATTATTACTAGGGTGCCTTTTTCGGCTAAAAGCCTACACATAAGACTCATCGGTTCTTATAGACTCGTTACTTACAAATTGTGCATATATATATATGATAGATTGGAAAGGTTCGGAAACAATAATGAAAGGAAAGGCATTGAGAAGTATTACTTGACTTCAATTCTTCTGTGGAGGTAGGTTATGGTTTTTGCTATTTTGTAGTAACTCGTAATAGTGTTTGATATCCTTGAATGATATTGTGAAGTTCCCATATGTACTTGACTGTGTGATTGTGTGATTTGGTTGTGTGTTTTGTGATTGGTCTGAAATCCTGAGACAAAGAATTTATATTCTCTAAAACCTCTCTCATCGAAGGATGCCTTGACTAAAGAAGGCTTTATGAAAATCATATAAAATCCATTGAAAGCGGTGAATAATGAAGGATAAATTACTATTATTTTTGGATCGGAGTGTCACGTTCCGACACCCACACGATATTCTAGCCTATTGTTTCTTCTTTGTTTTCCCCTTTTAAGGAAATGCAGCGAGTGGACCTATGACTTTTTGATTTCCCTCAGCTCTAGCCAGCCTCCCTCATATCAAGTTACAACAATCAACAGGGGGAGCTATCCATTCAAGCTCGTGTTTGATTTCCGGTCATGACATTATTGTCCTATTACTTTCGAATACATACCATTGTTTATCTTTATTTTAGTGTAGTCGATATTCTTATACTTGTTGTAATGGAGATTAGATGGTCCTTGATTGATTACTATCATTTTGGATGATAATTATTAAACTTTAGAAACTTATTTAAATTGGTTGTTAGTATCTTTTTGGAGCTTCCAGCATTATTAGATCGATTATTTATCGTTGAACTCTTGGTATATATGTTGGGGTCCTAGATGTGTTGGTTTCGCCCCTTTAGAGGAGGTAAGTGTCAAGAGTGCCAACTCACGGCTCTTTGGGGTCGTGACACGTATTACAACACAACTACTAGAAAATACTAGAAATTACCCTACGAATTTTACTTGAGGATTATTTCTGCAAAAAATTCCTACGAATTTTTCATACGAATATATGATTCCCTAATTATAGCCTTTTTACCTTCGAAAATAATTTTCAGAAAAATTGGTGGGTAGATTTGAGAACGCCATTTTCGCAAAATTTTACCTAGGGATTTATCTAACGACAATCAATTTTTAAGTATTATTTCATCCTAGTTAAATTCGCAAGTAATACAAAACGATATTTTTTTTTATCTTTTCACAAGAAAATTCACTAGATAAATTTATTGCAAATAACTACTTAGAACTCATCTAATATTTTTTTTATGTGGTAATAATGGGTATTCATGTTCTATACATGTTGTTGGAGATTTACTAGATTTTCTTACTTGAAGAATTACTTGGGATTCTTTTGTTGGGAATTTGATTGAAATTTTGGAGGGATTTCCTTTGAAAATTCAAAGTTTAATAGTTTTAATATAATTTAATTGGAATAATTTCTTATTGAAATCTAATGATTTTTGAAAATAGGAGTCCTCAGAGAATATTTTCTTAAAAATATATTTACGAAACTTAAAAAATATAATAATATAAAAAGGACAAATGATCACTAAAATGACAGTGTATTGTGAAATAATTATTCTATTTTTTAATTTGATAAATTATTATGCAATAATCTCAATTTAATAATGTGTTGAAACATCATCATAAATAATTTAGGATGTGTTATGAACTATATAAAATTAGAAGAGAGAAGTAGGGATAAGAGAAAAAACTTCTTATATTCATGATTAACAAGATATTTCAGAATCGTATTACAATGAAGGAAAACCCTTATTTTTAAGGGAAAACCTTACTTGGTCCTTAAATAGGATTCCTAACCAATCCCTACAAGGACTCCACATAATTAGACATCACTATAACACAAATTGTTTATAACACTTCCCTACTCCCCTTGGAAATGTCGGTAGATTATGTGCCTCGTTAAAACCTTACTAGATAAACCCATGGGGAAAAATCTAGTGGAAGCTGTAAAAAGAGTAATACATATCTAATAATAATGCTTATGGATGCCTCCATTAAAAAACTTACAAGGAAACCCGTGGACAAAACCTTGTGAGGAAAAAAAGAGTACACGTGTATTAACCTCCCCTCTAATGACAACATCAATTCATAGACTATAATCTTCATTTTCCAAGCTTGTGCATCATCTTCTTGAAAGTTGTAAGTTTGATAGAGACTTGGTGAATAATCAACCTAATGTTACTTGAACATACCTCTTGCAATGTTGAATATCACCATTCTTGGGAGCTCATGAGTGTAGAAACCCTTGACGAATACTATTTCTTCTACTCTGCTTTTCTGAATCTTCCCTTCAGGGTCAAAGATTTCACAAGTTTCCTTACTTTCAACATTCTTTAAAATCAAATAATTGTCCAAGAGTTTCAGATTCTAGTCCTCACCTTGCATAATAATACTTGTATATGCTCTATCATTTTGAATCTATTTAATCCTTATGAAGGATGATAAACCGTTTTTTCAAAAAGCTTGTATATGCTTTATATTTTTGGAACCCACGGATATTTTCATTCAATTTTGTTCAAGTAACAACATTCAATATTAGATGTATGACATCTTCTAGTGTCTTAGATTGCAAGTCAAATTAAGCTTTAAACGCTACCAAGATGCATCTTCCACTTTTCAATAGATAATTATTTCTACACAAGCATTCTTTAATAGATGTGTTAAGAATTCATATCCTCAAAATCTTTACAATATCGCTGCTATTTGGTATCAAGATATCGTCAACGATATACCGACCATTTTGTATCGATTCAAATACGACAAAACTTTTTTTGCACATCTCATCACTTTCATTATTTTTTAGGTAGCTACCCTCTCATGAGGTTTCATAAAGTGGTTATGTCGTAGGCTCCTCCCAAGACACATTGTCTCCTTATTATGATCATATTTGTTCTTGATCCTCCCCCTTTTTCAAGGATAATTTTATTTAGAATTGATTAGTCCTATCACTAGACTTATCCTTAAGGGACATTCAATTGGAGTATTTACACTCTTCTGTTGGCTCTAGTCCTCCCCCTTATGTTAGAACAAACTAACATATTTTCATCTTTTTGGGGGAGAATCTATCTTTGTGTTCTTCCATAGTATAATTCATTAATCATATATGCACATCAAAATGTCAGATGAAATTATTTGGCCCTGACGCATAAAGCAATTAACAGAAAAATTGATCATAACTTATTGGTTGATTCATACAATTATGTTTGTATGTAATAATCATATTCAGATCAACATTATGAAACTTTATTTTTCATAAGCAATGATTTCACTATATGAGACATTTACTGTCACATCATCTTATATATTTATCATACATCCAAAGATGAATTATCTTGATTTCATATTCTGAAACGTTGTGCTTTGCTCAATTATCTTCACAAACAATTTTACGAATGTCAAACTGTGCAAGTTGCAAACAAACGTCATGTGATTATCCTTATTGGATGCATCGTTTTTATCATATCACATGATAGGTATAAAATCGGGCCCCTTTCCTAATTTAGGGATTTAGTTGTTCCAACTTTAGAGTTGATCCATTCAAACTTTAATCTAACGAGAACAAGAAGCGTAAAGATTCTGGAAGAATCTCTGTTTTTCAATGTATGTCCATTACTCATTAATGCACATCTTTGGTTGACCCAATTAATTCAATGCCAACTAATAAAATTATTAGTCCGTGTGTAAACTCAAAGTTTAACTACGTCCTGTTCCTTTTGCTTTAGTAAATTTTCTGATTTACTATTATATGAGTACAATTTTTTTTTTTTGGTTTTTTTCATTCATTTTATTACGTCAAGAGTAAATTTTTATCTATTTCTTTCAATTACTTTTAACCCTTTATGGGTAGTCGTGATTTGCATCATTGAATGAACTCATCTGAAGAAATTTGTGCAATCTAACATATTATTTGTGGCCAAACATTTTTGTCAACATCACGTTGCGATAATAATAGAACACCCATGAGACCATATAGTAAAGACCATTATAGGAACCATTAAATATCTAAACAATCCACTAAGTAGATGACTATTCCACAATATCTGTATACGTTCCTAAGAACGCAGAGAATTCAATCAATCTCAACTTTCGTTTCTGATGGTCTCACAATTACTTTGCTTTGTTAACAAGCAGTACAAGAAAATTACACATGTCTAGCCTGGTGGCTTATCACCTCATTCACTCTAAAGAATGGATCTGTATTTTTACCATTTATCAAAGGCTCCTCATTCTTCATGAATGACATACAATCATCTAGTACTCAAAACTTATTACAGCCCCTCATTTCCATGTGGCATCATTTAATCAATTTTTTCTTCTTTTAGACATTTAATGCACTGCTATATTCACTTTGGGGAATGGATCTGCGTTAATGAGGATAATTTCATGACTAGTTGATCAAAAACTCATTATTTTCCCTTTAGTCAATCAATAATATCTACAATATGGTGCATTGAGACTCAAACCCAAGCGTTTTATTGCCATAAATCAATGAGGGCTTGCAATCAACTCTTTCATCACAAAGCATCAAGACTTCTGATGTCTTACCATCTTGGTGCGTATTGGAACGTAATTCCATGACTTATTCTTTTAGGTGCGATTAACTTAATTTATCGTCTTACCAGCCACAATGAGCTCAATCCTCAAGCCTTCAGAATAATTTTATTATATCACTTTTGATGATCATTATATGATCGTAATTATAATAACACATAGAAATTGCGATTATTGATTTCTTATAATAAACCTTAGTAGTTATAATATAAGCTAATAGATCACATCCCGCATATACAGGTTGAAAAACATATCTTTCACTAAATTGTTCTTATTTAATTATGAAAATAAATTAAGGATCTCGTCCATCGATTAAAATTAAACGTATAAAAATCAACACTCCCTTTTAATACTTACTTTAGATGGTAACACATCCAGACCTGTCACATAAATAATTAATAACATAAAGAATAAATCTACCTTGAAGATATAAGAACCTTAGGGCAGAACTTATACAATATCTCTTTTGCACTTTTCTCCGTCTTCTTCCAAATCATTCTTTAAGAATAGACAATCCGCGCTGATAACGTGTTATGAAACTCATATAAACTTGACAGAAGAAGAAGTTAAATCGGGAGAAGAGAAAAAACTTCTTATCGCGTTATTGTGATAATTATAGATCTTTCAGCAATCTTATTTTACATGAAGGAAAACCCTTTATTTATAGGAAACCTTACTTGGTCCCCAAGTAAGATTCCTAACCATATCCTACAAGGACTCCACATAATTAGACATTTCACTATAACACAAATTGTTTATAACAGGCATGAAATATTTTTCACTCATATAATAATAATATTTATTCTCCTAAAAATCGATATTTAGTTTTTTAAAATTTTTATTTGAAAGAAACAAGAATTAAATTAGGGTGGCTAGTGTTATGTTAATCTCCCATAGCAAAATAATTATCATAAATATTTATAAATCTAATACAAGTGTTGGAACGTTAAACATAAATTTTTAGGATATATATTTTTAATATAATTAATAAATTATCTCATTAAATTCACTGAGTCCATTTTTTTCTAGTTGAATAATACCATAATTAAAATTCTAGGTAGTTATTTTTCCAATAGAAAAGTAACTAGCATAAGTAATTGGTCAAATATAACGGTGTTTGGAACATTCCGTAAATAAACTTCTTAGGAACTTCATATACTTAATATTTCAATCTCACTGAAAACCAATGGTAACCATTTTTTTTTTATTTGAAAGATATAAAGAATTAAATTATATGTCAGTCATTTTATCCAAAAGAAAAAATAACTATCATAAAAGGTTAATTACCCGCTTGTTAATCGAATTATATGAAAGAAAAATAATAATTACTGTATAGTCCAATTGTTATATTATATTTTTACTAGTATTACAATTTAAAAAAAAAAAGAATTCTATCGTAAGTTATTAAAGTCGTACCTATTATATCCAAGTATAAAATTAAGTATATTAAAATGGTGAAATCATATTAAACAGATAACTTCAAATTATAGAAACTACAAATTTCCAAATATATAAGTGTTATATACTATCAAGTTTATTGAGTTATATTATATCCAAGTATAAAATTCAGTATATATTAAAATGTAATTATTAAAGATAACTGCAAAATTATAAACACTACCAATTTCCCAGATAATATATAGTATATACTATCAATTATTGAGTTAAACTTCCTCTTCCTTGAACATTATACATACCTTCCTTTCTACTTTTAGAGTTTTATAAATAATATTTATAGCTTTTCAATTATTGATTTATAAGAACTTTGTATGCATTAATGTAAATTCTCTACATTTACTGTGCTTTGTTATTATATATATATTCTCAAGAGAGTGTAAACATAAATTTCCATGATAACGTTGGCCTGGTAGTGATCTTTTTTTTAATATATAAATAGTCGTCATTCTTTTATTTGTGGAAAAATTAAATAATATGAACTTGACTCATATTTTAAAATATATTTTATCTCATAATGATATGGATGTTAGTTTGTCTATTTTTCCGTGTAAATGATATTTTAAATTTATTTTAATACTTAATAATTATACTTAAATAATTAAATTTAACCTTTAAAAGTAATCGAATTGAAGAAAAACAACAATATTAGTGTAATGCTAGTGTAAATTTTTACCACATGGGAATAAACACACGTATCTTAGCATTATAAAAAAGCGTAATTACAATATAGGTTGGCATTGAATAGTTGACTAGGAGTTAAGTCAGTGCAATTAAGTAGAGTGAATAGGATTAAGTTAGAGAAGTAGGTTGCCTATATGTTAGGCTGTCCCAAGAGTATGAGGTGCAAGAAAAACAATAATAATTAGGAGATACTAATATTAATTAATATTGTCAGAAAGATTGTTTTTTGTTAATTTCTACCAAAAGAATTATGGTATATTTTTTTGCCAAGAAAATTTTCAAGTAATGTACCGGCGAAACATACATCCTAGGTAATGACTTGGGGGATTTAAAATTCGCTAGAATAATTAGCTAGAAGGTTTATCATCGGATTGTTTTGTAGGAAAAATTCGGAGAACAACTGTAATTTCTTGCGAATTTTCATATGTAGTCCCTAATAAAATCCCATTATAATCCACTTTATCTTGATGATAATCTAATAACAGGCACTGAGTGTTTAACTTATTCCCTATAACTGTATTGAAGGTTTTAAGTTTAAATTTAAGATTTTTATTATTATTTGCATAAACAAGAAAGAAAAATCTTTTTAAATTTAATTGATAACAGAACAAATTTTTAGTTTCCTCCGACCTTACATACCTATGAATCTTATCAATCATATAAGATTTGTTTCTTTAATAGTTTTATAACCTTTTTCGTAAATTTTGTATACTCTCATGATGCTTTTACAAACAATATTAAGAGATAACATGGTACTATCTTATTCTTCTAACAAATGGTTCACAGCCCCAATAAAACCTTTACTACATTATTTATTTATTTTTCTTATAATTATGATAAATAGTGGTAATAACGTATATATTTAAATTAAAATATTCCAACCCCTTGTAACTGTATCCCAAAGTCACTCAAAAATTATTGTGGCATGAACCTCTTTTCAAAAGTCGCTACGTTTCATGAATTATAGAAAGTACTATAACATCAAGTCCCTAAGTTTCAATCCATGTAATTAAGTTTTAATTCTTTCACATGACTTACTTTAGTTGTGTTAATATAGTATAATATACCTAACATTTATTACATGTATCTAATATTTTAAAATTAAATATGATAATATAAATAAAATTCTGAAATCAAATCAATTACGAATCTAGTTCTAAATAGAGCTACTCCTATTTACTCAAGAAAACTTTTTAGGCAGAAATTGTAGTGCATCTATTATAAAATTATTAAAATGTATCCCCCAAAATGATTGGATTATTATGGCCCAATGGGTTATCAGAATTATCTTTTTAATTAAACCCTGTTCTGTCGACAGTAAGGCACCAACAATACTTAACCCTTAAATTGAAAAAAATAGAACACTTTTCTCGCAAATTAACGCAAAAAGAAACATTGTTACCACTACATACAACAGCTATAATAATAATTGTGCTAATAGAACCTCGAAACGACCTTATCGGGATGTTCTAATATTATTCATAAGTTTGTATGTTTCATTTTTTATAAATCTATAAAATATTAACTATGTTTAAAAATATAAGAAGCAAAATATAATAATAAGAACAAATAAAAACAATTAATGTTATTTTGGCGAAATTAGAGTTGAATAGAAAAATTAATACTCTTACAAAGATAGAGAGAAAATTAAAACATTCAAAATATTTTCAACGTTAATACTCTATAGTTTTATTTCAACATATTATCTCATTATTCCATAT
The DNA here is from genome assembly GCA_027704765.1 of Solanum habrochaites. Taxonomy (NCBI): domain Eukaryota; kingdom Viridiplantae; phylum Streptophyta; class Magnoliopsida; order Solanales; family Solanaceae; genus Solanum; species Solanum habrochaites. Next base: position 23,122 of record JAKWJA010002308.1, on the reverse strand, counting down.
TACTTCACCACAGTGATATTTTGTTTACTAATATTACATGTCCAAAATATTATATTTTTATGTTAAAAAAATGAAAATAAAAACATTCTGATATCGCAGATTGAAGAGAATATAATATTATCTAATATTCGATAATAACCTAAGTCTACATTAGTTCATTCATTATTATCTTTAGAAATAGTTCACATCGCCGCGTGAGTGCGGATAGTCTTCACTAGTTAAAGAATAAAGAGTTTAGATTTTATAGATGAACCTTACCGGATTGGAGAGTCCTTAGAGAAGAAAGACTCTAGAATATTCGAAAAAAAATTCTAAAAGTCCTTAAAAATCTTTAGACTTTTGAAAAAAATTCTACAAGAGTAGCCCACTGTACACTATAGGGACTTGTGTTGTACGATCTTATTTAAACTTAATCCCCAAAGTGTGTAGTATAATTCATGGGATTCATTTGAACATGACCAAAGCAAAGCAAGCAATACCAAAAGCCTCCTTTAAAAACCTCTTTGTGTATTTCTCATTTCGTTAATGATCTAAGTTCCCCACCAAATCTTGACTTGCCTGATGATGCTTTGAATAAAATGATAAGCACATAGTGGCATTCTTTCCAAGTGAGGAATATTGTAAACGGAAACATGAAGAAGGAAATTAGTAAAGGGACACCAACCAAGGCCAAGAAAGAAGAAATTGCAAACTAGACGTGATAGAGCTGGGCTGGGAAGTGGTGTTTTTCACCTGAATATTATTGATAAGTATTTAAAAACACTTTGCACAAGAGTAAATATCATTCTTGGTAATATTTTACTTTTCTCCTTAATTTGATCTTCTGTCTTTCATGTAAATTATTAACTATAGTTTCATACTTGACCACATAAACACATTGAATGAAAGAAGATTAATTCCGAATGAACGATGTCATACGATAGAAGGGCTTACGCTGTAGTACTAAGTTATATGTGAAAAATTAAAGATTAAGTTATGAATTATATAACTTGATCCTTTGTCTCTTTAGGTTTTCCAGAGAACATATTCTATGATCACCACGTTGTTTAGCTAATTTTGCAATTTCACTTAAATAATTGTGTGATACTTTACCCGGAAAACCCTGTGGTTTTAATTCAAAAGATTTTGAAGTGGCCGTTTGATTGGTTTTGGCCAAATATGGGAAATTTGCAGATGAATATTGGGGGTAATGTTACTCATGTGGCACAGACAGAAGGCAATCTTCATGGAATGGATAGGGTTAGTTTTATTATTACCGTGATAAAAAATGGTTTGTACTGACATTAAAATGTACTTAGCAAATATATTAAAGTTTTATCTTCACTAGTAATTATTGTATATTAAGTTCCAAATGCTATAGACTTTAAAAGTTATTTATAAAAAAATATTAATTACTTCATAAAAACATATATTAACAGGCAATGAAGTTATCACAATAACTACTATTTGTTAGCATTCAAAATTCCATAATGGACCTAATTAATGTATTTCAAAGCGGAGGTTAATTGATAATCTTTGCACAAAAAACTACACTATACATGGAAAAACCACATGGATAAATATTGTGCCAAAGCCTCATCTAACGATCTAATTGAGTCTGGTGTGCTTTGATATTTTCTCCAAATATATCAAGATGTTGTCTATTGTCATTAGTGGTCCCCCAACATGTCTTGTGAGGCATTCATATATAAGTTTGTGCCAAACACATTTATAATAAATTGCAAAAACACGATAACCAATTAGTTTTTACAAAATTCCGTATTTCTAGCTATTTTCGATATCAAAATTGTAGTGAATGGTGACAAATTGGTAATATTAAGAGTGATATGACAGAAAGTTAAAAATATAATAATAATGTTTTTTTCAGTTTTTTTTTTTAAAATTACTCAAAATATTTTTTTTGTAGGCGGAGAGTTGAGAGTTAATTCCTAATGGAATCTTATACAAACAAAAGATTCTCATTATTCAGTCTTCAAAGCTGCAAGATTGTACAGAATAGATTCGGAAATGCCAACACATCAACAAATGGAGAGACGGAGTATCTGTTTGAAAGGCAAAATTGCTTTCATTAACAAGACAAACCAGCATTATAAATATCTAATATTTGGTAATTTCAGAGTTCATCTTTTTAAATATTCTTCCTTAGAGCTGTCTTACCCTGACCTTTTATCTTAATGGTAGGAAACTCATTCAAAGGGGCTATGGATGAACATTGATGTTATTCTTCAAACACTTGAAGATTGTGGTTATTCCCATGTAAGTTTTATATCCTTGTGATGCACCATCAATGGACTTTACTTCCCTTCACTAAAAAATGTGAGTTTCTAACATCTATCAACAACACTGTAGTTTGGTTGAGAATAGAGTTATCTCCGTTATCCTAGCCGGGGCTAGCTATCGGATAATTACCCACTATGCATATGAGATAACTTATCCCATTATATAATAAACAGTGGGAGAGTAATTCCCACACAATGACAACATACAAGATACAAAATTTTTATTCCATCACTACTTGTTTTTTACATTCACACCAAACGGACACCTAGCAAATATACTACAATATAGAAAAATTTTGATGTTGTGCTTCAATTAATTGACAAAGGTGAGTAGCTTTAAAGAAGCCCATTGGGAGGGTCACACAATTTCAGGTATCACAAGTTTTAGGATGTCCAATTCCTTGTGGAGTTCAAATAACAGAAAATTACACATCGCTATCTCTCAAAGGAACTGTCGAATACATTGCTTCTATGGATGCAACAATTTTGGAAGTCGAAATGGATTAACTCCAATTTTGTTGTGGTAATAGTTAAGCTCTTCTAAAGGTCAAATGGGATTACAGCAAGATGTAAGAGAGCCTCAACACGCTAGATATTTAAGAGATGTCTTAAGCAAGCAACTTATTAGTGTCATGCTTAATGAAGTTGATACTATAGTTGTATGCTTGAGAGGCATCATGCATCATGCGTTTACTAGCCATTGGGAAACTCGCTTGCGTGAAGGATATGTATTGCACATGTAATTGTATGCCAAGTATCACAAAGAAAACATTGGACGATTTCTTATTGATTTGGTGCAAAAAAAAGAAAACTTGTGAGTACCAAGAGAAAAGCGTTAAGCCTCCTTGTGTTGCAGATGATATGGTGCTACAAAATTGTGGCATGCGCTTCAAATGGTCAATATATATTCTTTAAGGAAAACAAACTCCTATCGTCCAGATGATGAAATCTCAGCTTCAATGTGCTACAATTGGATGGAATGATAGGTTTCTTTCATGTATTGATAGAATCTTTTTTTGTCATGCTACATAAATTGTGATTTCAAACTAGTAAGTGGTTGTATGACGTCCATAGTAGATTGTCTAATTAGGCAATAATTAAATAAGACCTCATGTTAAGTTGTGTTGATTTTCGGTTAATATTCATACGTTGGTCTTAATTTAAACTTGACATAAATTTAAGAAAATAAAGAAGAATGACACCCACTATGGAACTGCATCCACTCTCTATGGAGGATTTGAAAGCAACACAACTATGGTGATAATGTTGCCTGCAATGAGAACTTTAATAGGAGCAATTACAATAAACTAATTAACTGAAAATGGTGCATAAAACATCTTTGAAGTATTAAAATAGTGTAAAATTGTCCTCTATCCCCTATTGTTCAAAATTACCTTTCTTGATTCTTATTCAATATTACCTAAAATACCTTGTCATCCACCTTTGATTCAAAATGACCACTTTGCTTAACGATTTTAAATTTAAACTATTTGAATATCTTTTTCAAATACGTTGAGGCCTCAATATTTGGTTTAATTTAACTTATTAATATAATTTAATTTCCACCCATTATTAATTAAACCACCATTATAATTATCTCCACCCAATTAATAAATCCCGTCCCATATTAATGCAACAAACTACTGCAAATGAGTGTTTCTAAAAAAAAATTGAGGGCAAAATGTAATAAGAAGTACATTATCATACATTATAATCCTCAATCAAAAACATATGATAATTCAAAAGTGTCTAAATAAAAATTATCGAGAAACTTAAAAGTCTGGTTATGTTCACTTATTAATTATTTAATTTCGTCCAATATTGGATGGGACTTAATAGTAAACTTTTTTTAAAAAAAATGTCAACCGACCCAAAAACCGAGCCGCGACTGGCACCCACACTTGGCCCTCCTATGTGAGCGAACCAAAACTAATCTACCCAACATTTCAATATATGTCAACAGAAAGTAATGCGGAAGATTCAAATACATTAATAAAACCAATTCAATAACTTATAAAATCAAACAGCTATAGTCCCAAAATCTGGAAGTCATCACCACAAGAACATCTATGATCAAATTACTAAACTAAGAGTATTCTAAGGAACCTAAATAACAAAGCTCTAGTCCATGCCGGAACTTCTCAAGCATCAAGACATGAGTAGACGATCAGTCAAGTTAGAAGCATAAGCGCACCTGAATTGAAATCCGGTGGTAAGAAGACTGGCTAGAGTTGCGGTTTTTTGAGTGAAGACGACGGTATGTGTGCTTGCACTCCAAACTAACCAAGAAAGAACATACAAGTAGGGGTCAGCTACAAAACACAAGTATGAGTAGGTATAATCGGCCAACTCAAATAGAAAAAAGGTATATACCAGTTAATATTTTTTTGTCATAAAACCAACTACAAACTCAACATGTCAGCAACAACAGAGTACTGTAATCATAAACAAAAACGCCAGGTTCACTCATGAGCGACTAAGCCTCACTTCATCCCATTGGGAACTAGGTGCATAGATTGAGTATATTAACATATTCAAGCTTCATTATCTTTCTATCTGGGTGTCGGAACGTGACACTACGATCCTCACATACTGTCTGGTGTCGGAAGTGACACCCGATCCATATTCTATCTGGGCCGGAATTTGACACCGATCCTATTTCTATCTGGTATAACGTGACACTCCGGATTCATCATCATACTATCTGTGTCGGAACGTGACACCCGATCCATATTCTATCCTGGTGCCGGAACGTGACACCCCCCACGATCCATATTCTATCCTGGTGCCGGAACGTGGGCACACGATCATATTCTATCATGGTGCGGAACGTGACACCGATCCTCTATTCTACCTGGGTCGGCACGTGACCCCGATCCTCTCACCTCATTATGTTAGTCATCAAGTATCGTTTAACAGGCACTCATCATTACAAGAGGTTTTCAAGATTAAAATCAATAGCTTCATCATGCTAGCTTCATCACAATTATATATATAAAAACTACATGCATACACACAATTAAGCACATAGAAGGATTTACAAAACGACCCAATACATATCATTCGCTTTAAAGAGGTTTACTGCGAATAGCATAAAAACCATTAACCTACCTCCAACCTGTTGAAGAATTGTGATCAAGCAAGCCAAAATCCCCAAAGCTTGATTTCCTCTTCGTTCTACCCTTTTCTCGTTCGATTCTCGCTCTTCCTTGTTCTTTATTTTTTCTTATTCAACCTCTTTCTTAACCAATTGCATAAATAAGTATAAAAAGAAGCAAATAATAACCACTAAAACTCAAGGTTACCTCTTTTAACCCCCACAGTAAGTAGACTTATACATTAACCCATACTTTATAATGAAGACAGGAAGGAACTAGTCCAAAACGCCCCTTAAATTAATTTAACAGAAATCCGACCCAGCCTGGATTACGCAGCCTGTGACGGGCCGTCGTGGCTGCGCACGCTTCCGTCCTGCTGCTCCGTCAAAGAGTTTTTCAGAGACTGAATTTAGTGAATGGGCTGTGGTGACGGTCCGTCGTGCCACGACGTCCGTTCCTTGCCATCCGTCGTGACGTTCAGAGAGTCGCTCTCAGAGTCCTCCAAATTTCTAAATTCTAAGTGTTTGGAACGAGACCCCCACGACGGTCCGTCTTGCATTACGGTTCGTCGGAGAGAGTCCCAATCGACCCAGCCAGGTTTTTTTCGAAATAAAATCTGCTGCTCAAAAAATAACAGGGTCGTTACAATAGATACCAATTTTACCCATCTTCGTCCGTAGAACGATCACGAGGAAGAAAACAGAGTGAAAGAAGTACCTGAATCTGTAAACCAGGTGTGGGTATTCTTTCTTGCATTCAGCCTCCTTCTCCCAAGTGGATCTTCAAACTGGTCGAATTATTCAATTTCACCGTAAGGGGATGCAATTCCCTCGATCTCAACTTGCTACTCTCTATCTAAAATGGCATACAGGCTCCTCCTCATAAGACAAATTTCACAAGAAGAATGAATCCCAAACGAATTTATGTTAGTTCCCATCCCCATGGTACCTTTCGACCTAGACACATGAAATACGGGCACTCCTGAGAGTGCTAGAGGCAAGGCTAACATTAAGCCACCTCACCTACTCGCTTAAGTACTTCAAAGGACCACTATACCTTCGGACTCAAGCTTACCTCTTTTACAAATCCCATCCACACCCCAGGGGTGAAACCTTCAGTAAAAATGCTCACCCTCCATGAAATCCAAGTCCCAAACAGTTGATCTGCATACTCCTTTTGCCTACTTTGAGCCGCTAAAAGGCTTTTCTTGAATAATTTTCACCTTCTCTAATGAATCCATTAAAAGGTCAGTACCCCAAGGTCTTCTAACCTCGCATGCATCAACCAACCAATGGGAGACCTACATAGCCTCCCATACAATTGCTTCGAAAAGGGGCCATATCAATACTCGAGTGATAGCTCCACGTATTGGGGTATCTGGAAGAACGGCGCGCTCCGAATAGGGTGAACACAGGGGGAGAAATGTATCCCAAGGACCACCGGAATTCGATCAAACAGCCGAAGCATATCCGTAAGTACTTGAATCGTTCGACTCAGACTTCCATCACGGTCTGAGGTGATGAAATGCAAGTACTAAGGCCTAACCTAGCTATCCTAATCCGCGTTGCAATGTTCTCCAAAACTTAGAAGTAAACTTGCGTACCTCTATGTGAAGATGAAAGTGGAACTCCCATGCAACCGAAATTTCACGAGATGTAGAGCTGGATAACTTCTCTGCATTGTAGGTCACCTTAACCGGAATTTTGAAATGAGAGACTTATAATCTGTCACAATACCCAAATAGAATCAAACGTCGCCAATGCTTTGGAAGGACCAACCACGAAAGTCAATTGCAATGCTCTCCCACTTCCATTCAGGAATGGGCATTCCTCTGATAGGTTATCCGGCCTCTGGTGTTCATACTTTACTTGCGGGTGGGGGGGTTGACAATTTGGACATTGGCAACAAAATAAAACACTGTCACGCTCATTCTACTTCCACCAAAAGGGTTGCTTAGGTCACGGGTACATTTTGGTTGAAACAGGAGGTATAGATATCTGGAACTATGAGCATCTGTTAAGAATAGTGTGGATCAAATCATCAACACGGTGGACACATACCCTTCCCCTTAATTCTCAAAAACAACTTCCTCATCCAATTATCGTTTTTGACTCTCCTCGCAACAACCAATCCCGAATTCGGCCTTAGTTTCTCATCATCAAAACGGTTTTCCCTTGATCTTGTCAAGAAAAGAAGATCTCGCCTCCATACTGGCCAAAAATCCCTCCATTCTCCGTTTACTTCTAACCTCAATAAAGTCATTATCCAGAGTCTGAATCTCTCTAGCCAAATGGGTGGCTAGAAACTTGTAAGGGGCTAAATACACATGCTCCCTGCTTTCTAACTCTACGGCGTCTGCCACAACATTAGCCTTTCCTAGGTGATACAGGATGGTAACATCGTAATCCTTCAGTAGTTACAGCCATCTCGCTGTCTCAAATCAAAATCTTTCTGAGTAAAGACATACTGTAAACTACGATGATCCGTTATAAGCTTCAAACTTAACCCATATAGATAGGTGTCTCCATTGCTTTAATGCAAACACCACCGCAGCCAACTCCAAATCGTGGGTGGATAATTACGTAATGCACCTTTAACTGTCCGAAGCATAAGCAATTACATTTTTCTCTTGCATTAGCACTGCACCCAAACCAGAATAGGATTGCATCCAATTACACAATGAAGTTCGTTCCCTCTTACTGGAGGGTAAGAATAGGTGCGGTATCAGCAAGGATCTTGAGTTTCTGTAAAAGCTTCCTCACATGCACCGACCATTAAAAAATGGAACATTCTGCTAGTCAAGAGTTAGAGGTGTACGAGGGAAGAGGGGGGGGGAGAGACAAAAGCAGGAGGAATGGAAGAGAAGAAGTCACACTTGGAACAAAACTCAAGACAGATAGGTAAATAGACGGTAGAAGCACAAGACAGAAAGATTACTGTAAATGTGTCGTCGAACAGGAACTGCGTTGTGTTATGTAGGGTTTGAGAGAGCCGAATCTAGTAGGTCTTACCCAATTCTTCACTACTTCGATCTAGAAGGATTCCACACATCACTCCACAGTCCTTAGAAACCAGCGTGCCTCCAAAGAAGGACACTGAATCCGCACCCAAAAACTCACACATAGGAGAAATTTGGGTAAAGGGCCGTTGTTGCTCAACGCTAAAAGGATGGACAGTGTTACCAAGGAACAAGGTCTCGACAATGTTACCTCAGCTGTTCCTTGCATCTACTTTGGGAGGAAGTATCAGTATATCAATCAAATAAAGACGAGTCACGAACAGCGAGATCTAGATATATGCTTAAAAATCCCTTCATCAAGCTCATTTGAAAGCTGAGCAAGGGGCAATTCGTGTAGTCCAAACGGAATTTACTAAGAGAATCATTAATGTCAATACCTCGGGGTTCGAAAACAGTGTTGGCACATCTTAATGCCAGTATTTTCATTGATGCATAACAGACCTCAAGTCGATTCCTTGAGAAGGAAAGAAGAAGCCGAGGTCAGGGAAAAATAGCTCACATCGCACCTTAGTAAGCGAGGGAGGCAAAAGAGTCGAACAATTATCATGGTCCATGCGAAGGAAGAGGACTATTGTTCTTAATAGTTAATTTTATTTAGTGCCTGCGGGACAGTAGCTATGCACATCCGCATAGACATCGCACATCTTTACTTCTTCACAAGACAAAAAAGAGCAGCCCCAAGGAGGACTGCACCTTGTCTAATGAAACCTTTACTTAACAACTCTTGAAGTTGGGGCCTTTAACTCTCTTAACTCACAGCGCCGGGAGCCCATTCATAAGGGCGGTATTGAAATGGGCGCGAGATACCCAGTTCAAGATCGAATGCAGAAGACAATCATCTGCATCCGGGTGGCATCCAGGCAAGTGGTCTGAGGGAGGAAACACATCTAAAAACTCGCGGACTATCGGAATACAGACTCACATTGAAGGTACTTGGGTCTAGTATAATCCCTGAGGAGTGCGCCAAGATAAGAAAGATAAAACAACCTTACAACAATTCTCATAGCAACGAAAGAGAGAGGAGAAGTACTAACTGAACCGGATTGGAAGGATGCTAGTCACCCTCCCACAACTAACGGATCTGTCCTGGCTTGGATAACGTCACAGTTTTTAGCATTACGCAATGCCAAGATTGACAAAATTGTGGAGGGGGAAACAAGCCAAAGTCATTCCCAGAATACATCGAAGTCAAACCATTTGGAGGATAAATCAAGTATACAAGAGTATGGCGCCCCACAAGAGTCCAACGAAGACGAAGAGCCCGCTATGCACAGAAGCCCTTTCAACTATCAGCCGAAGGACCAGACCCAAACAGACGCGGAGTAGAAACTAACGAAGTACAGGGGTCCGCTAGTGTCAAGCAACCTCACAAAAGTAAATTAAGACCAGTAGCAAGATGAAGGAAGATTAAGACATAGGAAGTGTTGGACAAATGCGGAAGTAAAGGAAAAATGAATAGCGGAACAGCACTGCAATTCACAACCAAGAAAGCGATTACCACTGTGACTAAACGAGCATAAGATTATCTAACGCCTTCAGAGACAGTGCAGCCCAGGAGAAAGCAATAACAGGGAGGGCCCTGGATCACGCTGTCTGCCGCAGTGTGCCCCTACCATGTTGTGTTGTAAGATGCCTCCCGGAGTTGTGCCCGGTTACCCCGGCGTTTTGGTGACACCACCATTACCTCGGGCCACCGCGTCTTCCATAATAACGGCTCTACCATGACCACCTCTACCTTAAGCTATTGGGGGTTCTATATACTCGTTTGGACAATACTCTTGATATCCCAGTCTCCCAAAATCACATAAACACTCCTTGGAGTGCAAACATAGGTCTCTTCAGCAGAAAGTGTTGACTGGTCTGAGGGTGGACCCCCAATACAGTCTGCATAGGGTGAAGGACTGAATGGTCGATCGAGTAACATCATGAACCCTGTCCTCTAGAGAAGAACCCATTAAACTCACCTCCCTGTCGAACCTTTTGATGTCGATGCCATGGTGAAGTCATTGGCTTCACCCCTTCCACCTATATCACAAAGTCACACTCTTGAAAACGGATTTTGCGAGCCGCTACCCGCTGTAGGAAGGCTGGAGCGAATCCGCAGGATTCTGACCTCAACCCCTTTCACAAAACGGCGGAACCCGTCTGGTGGACTGAAGCCCATGGTTGGGGTGCATACCTGGATCATGCGCGGAAAAAATTAGCGCTCAATGCGGTAACCGACATCCCCTACCTTGCTCTAGGCTCAAAGAAACTCATCTCTATTCCTATCCGCTCAAAGTAGGACCGAGAGAAATAATACTGTGCTTCCTATAAACAAGCTAAGGAGAATGATATACAAGAGTCATAGGTTGGGTGCCTTCGGTTGGTTGACACTTCAACCATGTGACGCCACTCAACATTTTGGCGGTACCTTTGAAACTGATAAGTCCTAACTCAGAGACAACACAAAACAGTTCTACTCATACCCCATTTTGTTGTAGTAGCTCATGAAAGGTTAACGACCACGAAAATTAGGCATCCTCACGATTCAGGCACCACCTTGAAGACTGGAGGTTTCACTTCATTGTAAGAAGCTTAATGAAAAGTTTCACATACTGGATCAATTGGTCATTTAGGCCCTGTGAATCAGACGAGGAAAAAGGCATATGGTCCAATGAGGGCATCCGAATGCGGGGGAGCGTAGTGAGTCGGCATGTTGTACCTCCGGAGACCTTGAGGTCGCTGGTGCAGAAAACACTGGAGGTGTTTGCACCGGAGTGGAGATAACCCGCTAAGCTAAGCTAACACTGATTGATCATTTTGGGGGTGGTTGGGGTGGAAATCCCATTCTGCAACTTGTTCTTCTCCCCATGCCTCAGGCCATCATCTTACCAGCCAATTCCTTCAACGTGGTGAGGGAGTCCAGCCTCCATCCCCTAGTAAAGATGGGCTGGTGCTCGTCCTGCTTGCCTCTAGAGGACGTCCACTGCCGAAGTCCACACGGAACTCTACCAATTGACCGCTTTACCAACTGCTCTCGTCTCAGAGCCTACAGTTTCATGGGCTGGCTCAGGACGCCTATTGTCTTGCGGTGCTGGTTGTGTGGCGCGGTTGTGCTTCTAGTTCTAACCATCTGCAGATAGAGTGAGATGGTAGATAACCAAGTTGTAATCACCTAGATACCAATTGGACCCAAAGTAATAGCACGAAAAGAAAGAAGAAAGAATGGAATTCTAAAAGTCTATAGCTTTCTCAAGAAAGTAAAGGCGTCACCCATAACGTCCTTAAGACATCTATAGACTCGTTCTTGTGTGATGAGACCAACGAACTAAATGCTATGGGATAACCAAGTTTTTCACGGACCCAAAACGAAGGCAGCCTGCGATGCACAACAGCACTACCTCCTATGTGAGCGAACCAAACCCAATCTACCCTAACATGGTCAAAGCTTAAATGTCAACAGCAAAGTATGCTGGAAGACTAAATCACTTTAATAAAAAAACCCATTCAATTAACTTCTAAAATTAGGGACATCTATTATTCCCCAAAATCGGAAGTAATCACCACAAGAACATATATGACAAATTACTAAACTAAGAGTATTCTAAGAAGCATAAAAATATACAAAAAGGCGTTTTAGCCTATGCCGGAAATCTCAGTGTGTCCCAGTCAGAGACATGAGGAAAGAAGATACGAGTCCAAGCTAGAAGCGTTAGCTCACCCTGAAAATCCGTGTAATGAGACTTGGCTTAGGATAGAGTGCGGTTGAGTTGAAGACGACGGTATGTTTTCTGCACTCCACAAATAACAAAGAAGAAAATACAAGTATGGGTCAGTACCAAAACACAAGTACTGAGTAGGTATCACGGCCCAACTCAAAAATAGAAAAACAGTATATACCAGTTAATATCATTAAAACAAACACAATACTCAAGCATGTAGACACACAACCAAGTACTGTAATCATAAACAAAGACGCCAGCGTTATAAGTGAGGACTCAAGCCTCATTCCATACCCATTTGGAACTAGGTTCATTAGATTGAGTATATTAACATATTTCAAGATTCATTATCTTGCCATTCTATCCTGGTTCAGAACGTGACCACTCGAATCCTCATCAACTATCCTGGGTCGGAAAGTGACACCGCTCCATATTCTATCCTGGCTGGTGCAGGAACGTGACACCCGATCATATTCTATCCTGGTGGCCGAAAAGTGACACTCCGATACTCATCATACTATGCTGGGTCGGAAATGACCACCCAATCCATATTCAAGCCTGTGCGGAATGAACACGCCGATCCATATTCTATCTTGGTTGCTGGAACGTGCACCCGATCCATATTTATGCCTCGGGGGTGTCTGACGGTGACACCAGACTCCATATTCTATCTCCTCGGTGCCGGAACCGTGACACCCGATCCTATTCTATCTGGTGCCGGAACGTGGGCACACCCGATCCAGTATCTCTATCCTGGGTGCCGGAACGTGCACACCCGATCCTCTACTACTACCCCTGCGTGTCGAACGTGACACACCGTATCCTCTAACCTCATTATTTTTTAGTTCATCAAGCTCTTTTATACTAAGGCATCATCCTTAACAAGAGGTTTTCAAGATTAAAATTCAATGCTCACATGCTAGCTTCATAACAATATATATATAAAACTCATCTCAACAAACAATTAAGCACATAGAAGGGTTACAACTACCGAATACAATCATTCGCTGATTAAGAGTTTCTGCGAATAGCCAAAAAACCATAACCTACCTCCAACGAAGAATGCGTATCAAGCAAAGCAATTCCCCCCATAAGCTTTGTTCCTCTTCGTTTATCCCCTTTCTCGTTCGATTCTCTCTCTTTCTTTGTTTCTTCTCTGATTTTTCTTATTTCAACCCTCTTTATTCCCTAATTAGGAATAATTAAGTATAAAAGAAAGTTTTGGCAATAATAACCCACTAATTACTCAAGGTTCCTCTTTTAAACCCCCAAGGTAATTAGACTTATTAACATTAACCACTACTTATAATTAAGAAGGAAATAGTCCAAACGCCCCTTTTAATTTAAATTCTTGAAAGAAAATCCGACCCAGCTGGGTTACGGCAGCCTGTCGACGGGCCGTCGTCGGCTGCGACGGCCGTCTGCTGCCTCCGTCACAAGGTTTTAGAGACTGAAATTTACTGAATGGGCTGTGACGGTCGTCGTTGCCCACCGGACGTTCCGTCCTGCCATTCCGTCGGACGTTCAGAGATCGCCTCCGTACCCCAAATTTCTAAATTCTAAGTGTTTTGGAACGAGACCCCCACGAACAGTCCGGTGCCCATTACGGTTCGTCGTATGGGGTCCATCAACCCAGCCAGTTTTCAGAAATAAAATCTGCTGCCCAAAAACGACTAAAAAAAGGTCGTTACAAAACAAATAATATATATCTTACGTTTACATTAAAACAATCTAAATATTTAAAAAATTATATTTACAAAAAATTGATTATTAATTGGGATGTATGCTATTTTTTACCTTTAATCATAAATCTCGAATTTCAAGTTGAACGAGTGATCATATTGAAGTGGCCCGTAAATAAGTGCCATAAACTAAATCAAAATTGGGGTTTTCAATCAGCCTCGAATAATTTAAGATGTCATTTCAGAGAATTTTGTAATTTAGTCGGGTTTAGTAGTGTTTGGGCGATTTTGATTATATAATTGTTTATTAATTGGGGTGGAGTGGCGATTGATAAATGATACTACATAAATTAAATTATTACCAATAGTTAAGCACAAAATATTTTTTAAAAAAATATTAAATAGCTTAAATTTAAATCATTAAAAAGTGTCAATTTGAACTCAAAGATGGATGGTAAGGGTAAATTTAGAGCCAATAGGTGGATGAGAATGATTAGTTGTGGAGTGGAATAGGTGGATGGAGAAATAGTTTTGTATAAGTTTCAATACTTCCAAGATACTTTTAGACCCTTTCCCGATTATTACTTAAATAAATAAGTGGACAATATTAAAAATCATATTTTGGTCATGTTAAAAAAAAATGCTACCACTAAATAGATTCAAGGGCATTTTCTAACGTATGTGTCACAATGAAGCTCTGTCAAGTTCAAATGGAGAAATATATTTGCTTTTTTGTTTTAAATCTAACTACTAATAATTAAATTTGTATTTATATGATAATATACAAAAAAAAATGTGTTAAATTTAACCGTAAAAACCTTCACATGGCTAACCAAAATTCAATCATAATTGTCTTGTTTGTAGTGCTAAAGAAAAATTCCACAAAAATCTTTACATCGTTTCTCATCTACTTTCTCTATCAAAATTTTACTATTTTCTCTTTCTAAACCCAGAAATACGGAAGAGGTTCAGCTGGATAATATTTTAGGAAAGAAATTACAGAAAAAATTGTGGTAGTAGAGAGTTAGAAAAAAAATAATGTTAGATTTATGAGGTATTTCTTGGATCGCTAACCCCCCCAAAAAGATAATAACGGTGAATTTTATTAGTCACCGTAAGGTAAAGTATTTACATTTAACTTTTGTCTTTTTATTAAAAAAGAGTAAAATAAAGTACACCCCAGAATACTCTTTTTTAAAGAGAGCACTGTAAAGCGTAGCGGAGTCGCACTAACATCACCTATAAAACAATTCAAAGTGAATAAAGCATTGCCTCATTTTTGATGTAAATTCCAGTTGGAGAAAATGTTGTGATTTTCATGTCCCAATCTCAATTGCCAGTTGTTGACACGTCATAAATTATAAAAATATATGAAAAAAGAATTTTCATTACTATAAATAGAGGGAAATATACACCCCCCCCCCACTCTCGTTCCTCTCTACTTCTCCCGTCAGGAAGACCTCTTTATCAAAATACAAATAAAAGAAAATTACATTTCAATTCTAAATGGTATAACAAAAAATCAATTTTGTATTTTTATGATATTATCATGTGTAATTTAGGAATGAATCACCATTGATTCTATCCTCTTCTTTGAAAACTATACAAATATCTTCCTTAGACACCAAGAGGGCCTTGTGACTCAGATGGTAGAAAAACAACCATGGCTAACCACCATAATCTGTCGGTATTTTAGTCAAAAAAAATACTGGTCAGATAACAGTGACATAACACTGTCCTTCTTTCTCTTCACTTTTTTTCTTTCGACTTTGTGTTAATTTTCGTCATCTCGTCAAAAATATCAATATTGTACACGATGAAAATTTACTATCGCAATGACGAAGAAAAGGATAAACAAATGAGAGAAGTCCAGAATTTAGAATGCTCTTAACGGCGTATTCGTTTTTGTGACATTCGATAGCGAAACTTCGAGATATACTGATCGTTGCTAAACGTACTCACGTGCTCTGAAAGTGAGAACACAACAGGGCAAAAATATAAGTAAACATGACGTTACGTTTGGTTGTAAGGTAGGTTAGTGGGTTAACATGATCTTTGCAAGTTCAAATGTATTATACAAATCACGTCTGCACTTTACTATGTGATTATGTTGTTCTCTGTACAAAAAGTTTAGGTTAGGGTTTAAAAGACCCCCCAAACTGAACACCAAACACATTTTGATAGACATTGAGGAACATTCAAACAAGTGAAATCTATAAAAGGACGAATAAACACCGTGTTATTACAATAAGGGATCATCTCAATCAAATAAGATATCATTAAGGACAAATTAGAGCATACCCAACATTAAGGACATTTTGATCATTTCTCTTCGCTAGTAGTATCACTCTTATAATAATAAAATGCAAACTGGATTGCTGACAAATGAGATGGAAACGAAACCATGGTAGCTTTCAACGGGCAAGACTGGGGTGGATACTTATATTATTAGACTGCGGTTCAAGTCGATTTTATTAATTTGTTGCACAAGGAAATATGGTGACGCTAAAGGCTTATATAAAAAGGTCATAATATCACCAAAACTAGGAGATGTTGTGGCCCCGGCTGCCCTTTTTTTCCTCGCCTGCCCCCCCCCCTGGTGCCCCCCCCCCCCCCCCCCCTGTTTGTTCCCCCTTTTTTTGCCGGGCCCCCAATTTGTCGGTTTGTTTTTTTTCCCCCCCCCCCCCGACCGCCCAGCGTTATATTTTAATGTTTGGCTTTTAGATCCCAAGGGCACTATGTCACTGTGCCACCGCCCATCCACCCCTCCCACACCACATCCACACCCAGTCTGTTTATATTATGGCCCGGACCCGGGCCCGCCCCCCCTTCCCCCGCATATAATGATTAATATATAAGCAAGTCTTTAAAAATAGGGATATTTTACAGTCGGCAGGCTAGGCCAAGATGCGGACAATATACCAATAGGAAGACTGTGGATCAATTACAATGGATCAGAGAGTCAATCTTGTATTAATCCTTGGTCAATATGTACTAATTTTAAACTTAGGTGTGGTAAATCCTGAGATAGGACAGGGCAAAACCCAGTACTAGTCTAAGCAAATCCCATGAAGGTAGAAAAATCTTAGCAATGACATTGAGTCCACATAGAGGGGGTCTATTGATACTCTATATTATATAGAGTTGGCTTGGGTTCTTATTATAGCAAGAGTTAATTGGGAAAATGGGAGGGAAGTATGAAAGAAAAGAAGTGTAAACAGATTCTCTTATGCTTTAAAGGAAAAAGACATTTCTCCCACATTGGTTTGGAAAAGAAAAATTAATTGTTTAAATAAAGAATTTTATCTACTGTTGTTATAAAAGGGAAAGATGAAACTCCCCTTCAAAGTATCAGTTTCCAGGAAAAAAACAATGAAGTGTTTAAATAAAAGAAACACTCTACTTGTTGTTAAACGGAAGGAACCAAAGGGACCCCATCACGTAAAGTTCATTGGAAAAAACAAAAAAGAAGGCAACTACTCAAAAGCCTAAGAATCATGAGTTTTAGGAGAAAAATTTTCGAAGAAGATTAACGTTAAAAAATAAGAAGAGTTAGAGGAGGAATGAATCGTTCGAGAGTATGATAGAGATTCAGGAGATAGGGAAAAACAAGATTTCTATGGAAGGAGACCACTTGACTGCAAAGGCTGCTTCTAGTTTGAATGAGGAGACAGAGGCTGTATTTTCAACGATGGATACTAGTAAATTAGATTTTTCCATCAAATACAAAAATATGGAATTGTAGTAACATTAAAATTATCATCTTCGTATCATATCAAAAATCGAGAAAAAATGAATTGAAATCTGATACAAGAAAAATGTATAACATTGATGAAATAACTACTAAACAACAAACACTACTTATGCTGAGAAGGAAAAACATGAAACTCTCAAAAAACTGAAACTGAAAATAAGACTACAGAATGGATTTGAGCACTCAAGCAAACATAAACTTCCAGTAGCAGCGTTGAAAAGCCATTAAAAAAGAATTCAACGAGGGTTGGTAGAAATTACTACCAATGTTAGCTACTATCATAAAAACACTCAAATCTTCCGGTGGAAGATCATTTTTGTTTCCAATCAAAATTAAAAAAAAAAAAAAAGAAGAAAAGCTGAAGCTTTGAAACAACAATAAGAGGGAAGCCATTGTAACATTCCAATCAAAATCATACTAACAATAACAATGAAGCCCAAAAAAAAGAGAAAAGTTTGCTTGATCAAGAAGATGGGAGAAGTTTATCTAGATTGGTATAAATAAACACAACAACATTATAAAATTAGGAAATCGATTTCAAAGAAATTCTCCATTCCCTTTTCAGATGATGGCACCAAAAGGGGCCAAGAACCTTAAGATTTTCGCAACCACCACTTAAGCAAATCATGAAAGCTTCATGTCATTATCATAAGGAGAATGAACAAAACCAAGTCATGACAATTTAACCATACTCCTAAAACTTATATGACAAGTAAGAAGAGATATAGGCATACTGGATCAACCAACTCAGGTCTTATAAAAAGTAGAAAAAATAACGGTAGTGGACAGAGACTTAAAGTACACAACAATTTTAAAGTATACACCCAATCACAATGAGGAGATAATACAACTGTAAAGGTGATCAGTGATCAGAAGACCTGGGGATCAACAATAAGAATATTAACTTACCCATGCACAATTTAGTGGTTCACCAATAAAATCACCCTTTCCATCATGAACAGTGTATGGACATGCAAATGTATCTCACTTGTTGGATCTCGACCATTTTGAATAGACTGCAAGAAAAAGAATAAAAGTTACATGCAAATATAAAAGCATGGTTATAGTGTAATTCGAGGACCATATAGGTGTTGAGAGTGAAAACAGGTTTAAAAAGTGAAGATGTTTATAGCAAAGAAATATTCTTTCCTAAAAGATTTAAGTATTAATGGTGTCCCTCATTACAGAAATTCTAATCAGGAGAGTAATTTTATCTTTTATTGAAAATTTAGGGAAAATGTATAGAGTTACCATCCACCTACTAAGCCTGGAATTCTAGAGAAACACTTATACTGCATACAAGGTCCTCGTTTAACCCCCCATATGCATAGTGAATCCGATTCATGGAATCTCCCTCGGTTCGAGAAATCCAAAAAAGGGGTAGAACCATTTCTTCTGACTATTTTTCAAATTGCGATAAAGATTGTGATCGTTATTTTCATTATAAGTTATGATGATTCAGAGTATCCTGTCCTATTTTGATCCTTTGAATTCCATATTCGACGGTTGCGATCGGATCTCTATTCATAAAAAGAACGATTCAATACTTCTAGAACCCATAGGGATATCTCTAATGGATTTGAATCAGATTCGGATCAATCTATATTGAGTGACTGCAACTTATGTTATAAATAATTTTCTACCCCCTTTCGGACCCTACGGAAACTTAGCTTGATATATAAAAATTGTCAAACACGCGCTGAGCCCAAAAGAAGTGCCCCACATAGTCCGAAAAGGGATATAAAATTATTTATAAAATAAGTAGGGGGTGGTAAATAGGACTTTAGTGTATAGTATAAGTGTGTCTTTGAGATTTCAGCATAGGTTGGAGAGGGGGGTGGGTGGGTATTGTGAATTTTCCTAAAAATTTTGTCCAAAACAAGAAAATAGTGTAATGAGAGATGCATATAAGGTTATTAGGAACACATAATATGTATGTGTTAGTTTCATAACAGAGTAAGGTTAGTTAGGGTGACACATTGACATCCAGCCACTACATCGAATTAACAAATATTTTTCCTGTTTGGAAAACGCTAGAAGATCTAATCACTAGGACACCAGTAAATGATAAAGGGGACAAGAAAATATATTTACAAAGTATCTTAGATGCCTCCAATGGTAATAGAGAATCCAGTGTGAGTTTCCTTTGGCATTCCATTCTCACAGCAACAATATTTCATGAATTTATTTTTGAATTTTCAACAACTTCCAAATATTTTTTCCAAAATACTCATAAAGTTTCCCATGTTTCTTCTGTAATATATTTTGACCACTTTACTTTTTTTTTTTTAAAGCCTGAAATGAAATCGTTGTACCTTCGCATATCTTCGTCCATTGTATCTTACTTGACTATCTTAGAAGGATCCCCAATAGAATTCTTCTGAAATAATAATTTTATAATTAAAAGAATCAATATCCAAAAATATAAAAACTGATATAACGTCTTAATCAAAAGTTGGTGAAATATTATACCCTGAATTCCCCTAGATAAAAATTTTGAATGCTGTGGGACACTTCTTCTAGTGAGTTTCCCATAAGTTCAAAGCTCGTGTGTAGAAACTTGTAGAAGACTCACATATTTGGCTAGAGCAAGTCTGAAGATTCCAAACCCTAAAAAAGTTTAAAGCTATTATATGGAACTCTATGATGAGATGATCAACAAACTAACCCGACAACATAAAGAAAAACAAGCGTCTGTTGTCTCGGGTTACATTCCTCTCACCATCACTATGTGTTATTCAGACTAGATGTAGAGCAACTTGTTATAGTTTTTTGATCAGTAGATGCATTCTAACATTTCTTGCTCGTATTAGGTATTACAGGGTCTTATTGAAGATGATGTGATGATGGCCGCGCGCGTACTACCATGATATGAATGTTTGAACAAGAGGCGAGAACTAGTGAATAGGAAAATAATGTCTGTAAACTTGAAGCGATGATCCTGGTCACTTAAAAGAAATGATAATACCTTGTTGAGAAACTAGTTATGGGAATTGGAATACAATGAAATATTAACTAGACTAGTGCTACCTCGACCTCTATTTGAAAACTTTTTTGCACAAGTTGAGGTTATTCTGACCTCTGCGCTTGTGTCATATCTACAAAATAAAAATGAGATTAATCCATTATTTCTTAAATGTGATTGTTAAAGAGAATTTTATTAAATCTTAATTAAAGCATTCTTTTTAAGAAATACTCAGATTCTTTCATCTCATGTGTAGGAACAACAAGTGAACTTGAGAGTTGCAGAAAAGAAGTAGGAAAAACAGAACAGAAATTCGTGAATGCCTTCGGGTCTATACAATCAGCTATTTATTTCTTGACTGTACCTACTCAAGCCTAAAAAATGGGGGTACGATTAGATAAACCAATCAAAGGTTGAAGCTGCCATTACCACAAAACAATACTAGTAGCTTTAAGAAATTAGAGTTGCAAATCACACAAAAGATACAACAGTCAATAGCATTATTTTTCCATCCAACCTCTTGTAAATCCAACTCACTTAGATTTTCAATTACTCTTGTTAATGTTAAAATTTAAACAAGACAATAGAGTATCCAAAATAGTAAACTAAAAGCAATAAGATAATAGTTTAGCAAAAAAAACAATTGAAACCACAAAACGAATGACAAGCCAAAAGATGGCAACAAAGAATAAAACTTTAATAAAACACAAATCATGATAAAACACAACACAATCCTTATATAACCATTAGTCAACAGGTTCTGAGGAATAAAAAGTTGTGGTTATACAGAACCTAGTATATTTGTGTTTGTAATCAAAGAGGACGAGGATTTTTTGACTCATACATTTTGGTGATAAAGATTTAATTCAATGTTTGATTTTTATAAAAGAAATAAATACAAAAAAAAAAATGAACAAAAGTCAAGCAAGAAGACAACGTTTAATATAGTCGTGATTCTAAGATTTTTTTTCTTTCCAACTAAATTGTTACAATTTAACCAAACTACATTATAAACATTGTTTTACTGTATCAGTCATAATTCATAAAGTTGCAAAATTTGACAATTCAACAATTTTACTACAAATAAAAGGTAATGAGTTGTAAACGACCAAGTTCCCGTCATTATAGAAAAGCCATCGAGGAAAATTTTTGGGCTGGGAAAAAACTTTTTCATAGTATTTGAAGTATTCCCAACTGAAGTCTAGATTGGTGAAATTAGAGTCTTTAAGGTGTAGAGAAATCTTGTAGCACTCGGGCTAATTGTTTATAATTTCGATACATGAGGGGATACATAACTCGTGGAATCTGTAAAAACTTATGACATTGAATTGGGCTAGTAGATCTCTCGAAAATAATCTTAGAATAAAGGGTATTTTCTGAGTGTCGTTGGGTCTAGAGTGTGTGTGAAATGAGAATTTTTGAATTATTTAATTAGATATGGCCTTGTGTAACCCTCCATGAGGGGATTTTGATCTCCAGCGGAGCCATACAATGCATGAGGGACGATGGGGATGGCCGACGCGCTAATGTAGTTAATAAACCCCTAATGACTTATGATTCACTTTCAAAAAATTTTTAGCTAAAAAGTACGGTACGCCATCATGTGTTGATTTTTCTCTTTTGGGTGGTGGAGGGGGGTGGGTGGGGTTGGGGTGGGGGTGGCTATCCCCAAAGAGACTCCACTCATTTTCACCGTTCGGGAGGCTACAAGTAAGCTTTTTCATACCCGAATAGATTTATCGTTAGTAGATATAATAGAAATAGATTATATTAATACGGAATGTTTTTTGACAAATAGATTTGTGGTGGAAACACTCCGTAAATTTGATATTGAATAGTGGGCATGAGCTAGGGTGATGGGAATTATTAAGTTTTAGGTATATTGAATGATTTTTATCTATTAATTTATGTGTGTTTTATGGTAGTGGTGTTCTGTTAGACCAAGAACAAGGCTTATCGAATCTTGAACTAGGTGTTTGTGTTTATTTTGTAACGGATCCGTCACACTCGGAGAATAAACACACACACATATGGAAGGCGTTAGTCGTCCACCCAGAGGACTCTTAAACAAGCCCTCTAGCGTTCTTATAAAAATGGCATCAGTTAAAATTTGCTTGGTGAAAATTAAATAACTTTTGCTATTCTTTTGAAGTATACTGAGATTTCATACTTATGTTCATAAGGACATATGGTTCAAAAAAAAAACTTTCACCACATGTATAAAACAATTTTAAGAGTGTGAAAATCTGAACGTAGCCAATAACATAAATAATTTATGCCATATAGGCCTTAGTACAAAGAAATGAAAGAAAATAGAAGGTATTGAATTTAATATAAATTTGATTCTGTCTTTAATTCTTCCCACTAACTGTGAATACTATTAACAATGTCTTCTATGCTAATTCCCTATACACAATCATAATATAATAATCATAATAATAGTAATCTTCAATAAACCACATTACAATTCCAAAGCCGCCACCGCCACACTCAAATTACACTAATTGTATCCCAAAGATTGATATGGCACCACATGGCAAACGCTCATGGTATCTTTACGCCATCCCTTATCTTCCACGGTGACGACTGCAGTTCCCTGGGTATCGGTCTTCAGGAGAGTG